>PNEQ01056681.1:0-24369 GCA_003012365.1 Medauroidea extradentata
GGCGTGAGGAACGCCATAAGATTCCTCTGCGCAACACCCAATCTGACGTCGAGTGGGGTGATCACGTAAGTAACGCCACGGCTGTCGGCCACGCGGCCCTGCGAGAGAAGAATCTATCGACTGAGTGCCCGTTCTCCAATAACGGGCTGGCGCACCGGGCAATTCGCTATCTAATCACCAAACCCCGCTCGCGTCAAATGTCATTGTAAATATCACTTCGTACAGAAAATGTCCCAAACACCCAATGGATTGGTTCTCAAAATTGTAATTTTCTTCCTAGATTCACTGCCAGGTGGGCCACTGTGTGCTCCCAGTCCATCATTTCATGTGAGCTGAAAAGACGCAATGCAGTCACGATTACCTTCCATCACGTCGCCCACCTGGTGGAGAACCTAGGAAGTAACGTAAAATCCAACGAAACATTCCATTGGGTAATTAGAACAGTGTATAAACGAAATGTTTTTTTACAATGATGTGTAACCAGAGGTATTGGAAGGGGCTCTACCACAGACACTACGCGTTTCCGGACATATGTCCGTATCACATATTTTCTTTCTTTGTGTGTGTGGAATGTTTCCTAAAAGTTTGGCCGTACCTTTTTGTAATATAGTGTATGTACAGTGGTACAGGGTCAAGATCAAACGATGAAATGACAGATCGGCATATGGGCATGGGTATTAAATGTTCGTATTTATTTGTATAGCAGGCATTTTAACATCAATACCGATCATCACCCACTGGTAACTATATTTGGGTAAAAAATGTTCCAACTTTGGCAACAGCTAGAAAGCAGTTCTGGACACTTATCAGGATACAACTATGCCAATGCGTACAGAAAAGGGCAGGGGCTGGAGAATGCTAATGCTCTGTCCCAATTAAGCCACCATTGTCACTGTTGCAGACCATAGAGCAACCAGTGTTTTTTTTTTTTTTAATTTCAAGCCCTGTAGACATGCATACAATCTAAAACAAATTGCCACAGAAACGGAGCTGCAAATGACAGTGAATACTATGTTATGTACAATTGGCAATATATAGTAAGTGGCCATGGTTTTAGAAACCTTATGGTTGATGGAAAGAGTTAGTGATGGACATACAGAGTAGTCATCTCCCAAGTGTTACAGGCAACTGTTGAAAATTATACAAGAGGGTAATTCTGGTATAGTAATAATGAAGATGCTAGCAAGTAGTTATGTTTTGTGGCCAGGTTTAGACAAGTAAATAGAAGAGACTGTGAATCAGTGCTTGACTTGTCAACGGTTTGCTTACAGTAGAGTAAGAGTGCCCTGGCAAGAATTTTCTCGCCTTGCACAACAATTTTCAAGAAAATAAATGGTACAACATTTGTAATTCTGGAGGAGACATACCTGAAGTTTTGGTGGCCGTAAATCCTATGCAGAGAACAAATACAGAAAAATCAATATTGAGAATCTCTGTAGGTCTACAACATTTGCAGTTTATGGTTTGCCTTGAATTATTTTGGCAAATAATAGGCTTTAGTTTCATTCGTAGGAATTATCCAGGTTTTGTGAAGCAAATTATTTTGCTGTGAGGCTTACACCTCCTTGCATATTCAATGCGACCTGGCTTCAAATATATCAGTGTATATGTTTAAAATGATGCCCTTGAAGCAGACAACTGAGAGCAGTCTTCAGACATATGATATTCTAACAGCACAGTAACAAGTGGGTGTTTGAATATGAAAACAGACCTCACACCACGACAGGAAAAAAATGCCATATGGAGTAAAAGGCAGTGAAGTCAAAGGAAATGAAGAGGGATCAGTTCGTTGTGAGGGACCCAGTGTTAGTAAAGAGTATTCGAAGGGATGTAACGTGATGACAGCCAGGGTATATCACAATGACAGTTGGCCCAGTGAAATTTATGGGTAAGAAGATAGGTATGCTAAATTTATGTCACAGTGACCATTTAGATCCACAACACTTGGAAAGTTATGTGACTCGCAAATCCAGACAGTCGGGTAGCAGCAGAAGATGCAGTCTCGAGTGCACTGCTACAGAGTAGGCAGGAAGTACTCAGGTGGAAGCCATTAGGGGTACAGAAGAGGATACATATGGCTTTGTTTGTTTACAGTGTCTCTTAGCCAAAAGGCCATACCGCCATGGACTTGGGGAGAGATCACATTCTAGCACGCAGTGGACTTCAGCTAACATACATTTGGAACCACCCATCCCTTTGGCAGAATATACACCTCCGGCCACCTACAAAAGGGGTAACATAGGCTAACGGGAGAACCCAGGGCCACCCATCCTAGGATATCTCCCATTGTTCTGCCCCCCGACTGAGATCCTTAGTTCAGCTGCCTCTTGGTTTGACTCAGGGCCTATCTAACCCCTACAGTCTCACCGAGCCTGCGCCCGGGCACTTTAATAACCAACACTTCGACCTGTCATAGAGGAGAGGTCCTCCTCTAGAGGTCTGCCCATCGTATGGGCAACCACCACCACTACGAGTCCAACCCAGACCAGACACGGGAGAGAAACTCACCATGGATAGTCAGGTAGCAGGAATATCACCTGATGAACTAGTACTACGAGAAGTCATGGAAAAAGGAGTCGAAGGGTTCGAAGTGGAAACAGCAATGGCAGCCAGGCGAGAACCTCTTCGATGCAGTGGAATTTTATATCATCGATCAGAGGTGTAGCCTAAGAGTCGTAATTGGAATATTGGAATAATAAACTGCTGGAATCTGGCTGTAAATGTAGGAGGGAGAAGTGCAGTGTCGTATACTGTAGATAAGTGCAGAATAGAGTTAGGCAGTGACATTGCAGAAGTTGGCAGTGGTGAGTTGAAGGATGGCAGATGGTGGTGTAATTTAACAGGTCCGAAAACATTTACATTGTGTAGCCTATAGTACTGAATATAACATTTATTATGTACATCATCTGCGAAATAATATGTTAGTTATTTAAAAGATTCAAAAGCATTGACTTATATTTTTTACATTCTTTTAAGGCCATGATTTACCATTTATATTACAATAAGTGTGATAGTTTCTTTTTCAGCATAAAATATGGTAGTGATAATTAATTAGCCTTACAACTATTTTAATATAGTTTATAATGATATATTAACTTTTTTTAGACAAACAATTACAGTTATACCATCAATGAAATGGTAAATCAACGAAAATTTCTTAGCCAAATAACTTAAACCATAACATTTTTTATCCTTGAAAGATTAATCATTAGAGTAAAATTAGTTTTTTGCGAGATAGTTTTATGTCTGTTCTCTTTTAGTATTAGAAATGCAATGCTTGAAAAATGTAGAAGCAGTGATGGAGCATGGCTTTAACACTGCATTGACTAAAGGTCATTCATTGTCTCTAGCTGGAATGAGGAAAACTGCTGTGACAGTGCAAAGATCACACACCATGCACAAAGCATGAAGATCATTCACCTTCAATGATCCATGACCCAGTGGCGCCGAAGCCGGTACAAATTCCATAGTAACCAATTCCAAAAGGCTCAGGGTCATGCCAGGTGAGGAAGGGAGTACTTTCTCCCGTAATGCCCACAGCAAGGCAGCCACCACACCAGCGGATCCAGAAATCACGGTACTTGTCGTCATTCAGGATGTCCTTGGTGATTGTAATAACCTTCTCAGGCTTC
Source organism: Medauroidea extradentata (assembly GCA_003012365.1). Taxonomy (NCBI): domain Eukaryota; kingdom Metazoa; phylum Arthropoda; class Insecta; order Phasmatodea; family Phasmatidae; genus Medauroidea; species Medauroidea extradentata. The sequence goes on from PNEQ01056681.1 coordinate 3,633, forward strand.
TGACGGTTCCGACGGATACCAGTTTTCGTATTTCCCCAGCCACCAATCAGAACCTTTAAGTTAAATTAAACAACTTACAATGCTGAAAATAACCTAGAATTTATTTAATTATTTATTTATTTGTGTTTTTTTTAAACACAAATTACAAACAAGTTAAAACAAATTAACTATATGGCTACGAGATTCACAATAGTTCCTGTTTTAATTATGATTAATTCGTGTTTTTAAAGTATAAACCAATAGCAACAAAAATATTTTTTAGTTGATATGTAAGAAATTTCAGGGCTCTCCCAACTAACATAAAGCGTTAACGAGTACTGTATACATATTGTATTACAAGCTCAGATGTTAACAGTTGTGAATCTTGAAATGTAAGCCATTACAATCTGATCTTTAACAGCACAGAAAAAAATTTATTGTTGGGATTTAACCAGCTATCAAAATTTAAAATGGTATTGTAAAACTGTCTCCAAAACTACTTCCGAATAAGCTAGGGTAAGGGCACGGTCTACGTTAGTTTTTAACATCATAATTTTATTGTCATCTTTGTACCAGATATTGATTTCTTATTTTAGACACAAATTTTTGTGTCTCATAATTTTTGCGTAGTGTATTGTAAACGTAAAAATATGTATTTTACGATTTAATGTACACCACTAAAACCAACTTCCAAACAAAAACTGAAAAAAATTACTGTGAATTACGATATTGTAGACACTGTATGAAAATGAAAAATAAAAATTATTTGTAATTTTTTTAAATATCTCGCATTTTTTAATTATTATTTCCAACCTAATTTTTTAGTACTAAGGTATATTATTGATTTGTTTTTGTTATTGTATAGGAGACGACCTAGCCTACATCATTATTCACCATAGTTTTTGTTCAGTTAGGTATGCCAATTGGTTTTAGTGGCATGCATAAAACCGTAACATGCAAATTTTGACGTATACAATTCATTACGCAAAATCTATTACAGATAAAAAATTGCGAATGTGCAAAATTTAGTCACAATTTATTTCTTAATTATGAATAAAGTGTCTGCAACAAATATGCGAATGAAAAGTATGATGTTGGAAACCTCTGTAACCTGCACCCAAAGGCGGAGAAATTAATCACAACTAACAGAGTTTATTAATCAATCCAATTTGTAAGTAAGTAATTTGTAAATAACAAAATCATCAAGGCAAATAAAAAACTATTAAGACACTGCACGAGTAAAAAAAAAATACCCGGTGACCAATAATTAACGTCAATCATTCAATCAACCAATCAGTCAACTGCATCATATAGCCTACACTCAAAAACTCTTAATTTATATAAGAGGATAAGTAGAGCACCTTGAAGTATTTAAAATGCTATATTCTTTGTCTAATAAATAATGTACATTGAAAAAATAACACCTGTGATCGACTGACTAAGCGACTCCTACGAGTCGTGTTTCGTCGTCTTATAGTAACATGTTTAGCTCACAGATAACTCTTAAATTGAAAGTTTAACTAAACAGTTCTGTGTTTATTGTATTACTTTGCAAGGCTGAGATGCTACTGGTTAAGTACTGAATTAAGAAAAGACTTTCAGTGACTGATGTTAAGAAACGAATATTATTGATTTAATTTCTCCGGGTCAGTGACAAAAATATAGAATGTAAAGACTAACAATTTATACAACGAAAGAATAGCGTACAACTAATAAAATGTGGTTATTAAACTCAGTGTTATTTTAACAGAACGGAATGTACAAAAGGTATTTATTATTTCTCGACAAAGTGAGTTAACATTATTTATACATTTCAAAAATGCCAGTGACCAATGCATACAAAAGAAACACAGCGGAACTTGATTTCACCAACAGCCTAAAAGAAATAGATAAAGGACTTATGATCGTACTGCTCGTCTCCAGGAAGACTCGTCTAGCTTCACAACTCGTACATGTCAGTTGGACTCCACTACAGTCCATCTATTGTCTGCTATTCGACACGTCCATGATCATCTACCCGACTTCAGAAACATTCTTAATTAAATTTCATATTAAACAAACTAAATAATAGCTGCATGTCCCTGTACGACGATATTTATTTAATGTTCGTCTACTACATTATTAATGTCTCTGTAAATGTTATCAATTAAATTTACATAATTGACAAAGCAACTAGCAATCTACTTGACATTAAAAATGTAATCTTCACTTGTCCCGGCATTGCGATTAATACTTGATTCTTCGCCAGACCATCGCGACCTCGCACTTCTTACCGTGATGCTCGATTATGTGTTCAAGACCCTACAACAAATCTTGACAGTTTCTCTGGAATCTGTAATACAACTCCTCGCGTACCTCAACACAACTCTCTCTCCAGCACAACACTTTCCGACAGCATTACACAACAGACTGCTCCTAACTACTTCGTCTTTATAAACGTAAATTCCTGAAACAAAAGTGTGATCGACTTCTGTCTCTCTTGCTCTAGACTCACGCTATCTCAGATGTACATAACGTCACAGTACTGTCGTGTGTAATGTAGTAAATGAACTCCGGAGGAATTTGCTGTGCTATGCTTGTTTCCTGGGCGCCTATCCTGACGTAAGGGCGATAACAATGGACAGGGGAACAAGGTAGCGTATTACTGGAGCAGTCACTGCCCCGGGAGGCCATCGTACTACCAAAAGTGCGTCAACATGGAGTGTATGACCATCCATCGGAATACCGCATCCATCCCCCACACTTCTTCCCTCCATGTCACAGTCACCTTCCCCACGCGCGATAACCAAATATCCTGCCAGTACTCCATACGTACTGCTGAAGCACTACTCAACATACATTTAATAACTCTGCTGCGACAATGAACTTTGCACTATCTTCCTGATGTCCTGTACTGCTCAACACGGGAATGATATTTCATTACCGAACTCTCCAAATATCATAAACACGAAAAGGTAATTTAAAGCCCAGAAAGTAAACAAAGTTCAAATTAAGGTGAATAACAAATAATTTAACTGGCAATTTAAAGTAAATTTCCCAAAAAAAACACCTTTTATCTGTAAAATATATCGGTCTTTATTGTAAATATGTCCACGAGTATAAAACTTGCAAATTAAAATAGGTTATTATTTGTGTTTTATCCGGCTATGTACTTAAAACTGCCAGTCAAAATATTTTTTCACCTTATTTAGAACTTTGTTTGTTTTCTGGGCCCCTGTTTCCAGAGGAGAAGGGCCTGCACTCTCTGCACATTGTGTGTACTCGCCCCTCCCAACCACCCGCAGAGCGCACCAATAAGAAGGTCGGCAAGACACAACACCGGCCTCCAACTGTGTGAACTGTTCCGAGCTCTCATCTGGAGAGCAGTTTCAAACATTTTACTATAGTCTAAGTTTACTGGATAAAGTACATAAGTAAAACTGTGATTTAAAGTTACCGTTAATGTCGAGATAAATAGCAGTATTTTATTGTATCCTTCGTTATAATACGTTTGCAATGAACTTGTACATTTATTATTTGTTTGCATTAGAAAACAATATATAATTCGTTGCTACCCATGTAGCAGTTCATCACTGCAGCGACATTTAACAAAACATAAACTGAATTGTTGTTATTCAGAATTATCCTAAGTGTAAATTAAATATAAAGCTTATGAAATATTTTCAATTAAATTTCAGAACATTATTTAATTGTTTCAATGTGAATTAAAACACTAAAATTGCCCAAGAACAGTGGGAAAGAAGTCATGTTTAAAGTATTTAAAATGTTTCCAGTACGCAGAGGATACTCAGTTATACTACCCTGTCGTACAGATGAAGTGGACGAAAAAATATCAGAAAGTAGCATTGATTTACATAGTACACACAGAACTGTACGAAAAAAGCTTTTAAAACTCAGAATAAAATGATAATATATTATGTTTGAATCACATACAGCGCTACATAAATTAAGTATCACAATGATATCTCACTAAACAAGGAAATAATACATGAAAATAATTCATACAAAACCTTAGGAAGTAGACTAGACAGAAATATGTATACGGATAAAAATATCAGCAAATACCCAGTCGGCTGACTTCTTTTTGACACCTGACTAATGTATTTGTGCGATGTGTTAGTATTCTGTCTGTAACTTCTGTGCAGGATTGTTTGTTGATATCAGTTAAAAACCAAATCGTGTACAGAAGGTGCAGAACACGCGTGTAAGGTATTATTTCAACCTCAAAAATCGAGAACATGGAAAAGAGAATGTGTACTGTGTAAATCAATGCTACTTTCGGATATTTTCTCCTCTTCTTCATCAACACGACAGGATGGTATAACTGAGTATCCTCTGCAGACTGGAAACATTTTAAATACTTGAAACATGATTTCTTTCCCACTAATCTTGGGCAATTTTAGTTTTTTTATTCCCATTGAAACACTTAAATAAATTTCAAAAAATGGATTGAAAATATTTTATAAGCTTAGATATTTAATTTACACTAAGGATAGTTCTTAATAACAACTAATCAATTTATGTTTTGTTAGTCTAAATGCCGCGGAAGTGAAGAACTGCTGTATGGGTAAGAGCACATTATATATTGTTTTCTAATGCAATCAAATAGTAAATGTACAAATTTATTGTAAATGTATTATAACGAAGGATACAATAAAATACAGCTATTTATCTCAACATTAGTGGTAACTATAAAGGACAGTTTTACTTATGCACTTTATCCAGTTGACTATAGCAAATGTTCGAAACTGCTCTCCAGATGAGAGCTCGGAACAGTTCACACAGTGGGAGGCCGGTGTTGTGTCTTGCCGACCTTCTTATTGGTGCGCTCTGCGGGTGGTTGGGAGGGGCGAGTACACACAATGTACCGAGATAGAGGACAGGCCCTTCTCCTCTAGAAACAGGGAAGAAGCTATTCGGAGAAACATGTATTCGTATAAGTGGTATACACCCCTAGTTCGGCGTGGCCATTGGACTAGCCTCGTGTAGTAATCAAGTGACTCGGTTGATTCCAGCTCTCGCTACAACTTGAGTACGCTACAAACCCTAGCACCCCCACTGAGCCATTCATCGGCCGCAATAGTCCTAGAAGTCTGGAAGCAGAGGACACGACTGCTTCCATAGCCTAGCACTTTCACGAGACAGGAGACACCACTATCCTCGTAGCCAAACGTACCAAGCACTACAACTTAAATAAATGGTGTTCCACTATCGTATTTTATATTATTTTGTAAGTGATGAGAATTATTAGGGAAGCAATGCTTCCGTGGACGCTTCGCCCCTGGTCGGAACACAAAGCTGGAAGAATACTATCTAATTTGTCAAAGATATAACTACAACTCTATTGGACTCACCGGTCATAATGTTATCAAAATGTAAGAAAGAAGGACTCATACGTATATGTGATATTGCGAAGAGGTTATTAAGATTTATAGGACGTTGCACAGAATCACCGGTGTTTTTATTCCCCATGTCTGGGTGTTATGATGGATTACCTTTCAACTAAAGTGAACCGTCCCGTCATTTCCTCACTTACATCAGTCATGTAGGAAATTTGTTTCCTGATGTTCACATAGAATTCATACAGCATAGTGTAATCTCCTGGATAATAGTGTAGCAACATCTAACAGATCAGTTAAGATATAATCTTCCGAATAGTCAGTTGAGTTACTACACACTCGCGACTTGATAAGAAAGTAATTTTTGTAGGATATATGCATAACTTATTGCCCTAACAACCCCCTTCCCCGAGGTTCTGTTACAAACTGTGTTGATTCCTCTCTTTCCCTCACACAGGCAAACTTTGTCCTTGAGGCTGGAACTAACGGTAAGGTTACAGGATGCTCTGGTTACCTGGTGGTTCGAAATGCATTTTGCACTATAGTAGCCAATTATAATTTTGCATAATAAAAAAGCAAAATTGTTTACTTTGCTTTGTTGCCATTTTGTGAACAGAACTAGTGTTGGCTCATGTCGTGATACGAGGATTTGAGAGTTGTATTTTGCAGTAGATTACTGCAATATTTCAAGAGGGTGTTGTTGTCTGGGGCGTCATTTAGGGGGTGGGGGCAAACACCCCCCTAGATTTAGAATTTTAAGTGTATAAAATATATTTTTTGTATTTTGTTATTTAAATAATGATAACATAAGCACATAAAACCGAAGTTTTATATTTAAAGGTTGTAATTTATACATGCTTAGTAAATAAAAAAGATGAAACAAGGTGACCGAAAAAATATCTTGGCTCCCCCTCCCCCCCCCCTCCCGGGAAAAACTTGAAATGACGCCCTTGCTTGTAGGAAAATATTGTAGTACTATTTTTGGTTTGAAGTCTTGTTAACATTATTGGTGATGAATAATTTATTACGAATAAATGTAAAAAATTAATAAAGGAAAAACAAGTTTTTGAGGCTTCTAAAGATGTTTTAAGCAGTTACCTACCACTTCCGAATAAATTACAAAGCTTGCTCAGACGAATTACAACTATGCCACAACAGCTGTACTTAGCACATAAGTAGCCAATTAAAAAATTTAAACTTTGGTTGTATTTAAATAGCTAGCCACTAGATCACAAATGTATCTCAGTTACTGTAATAATTGCACATAACGTGAAATTTAACAACAACACAGTAACATTTGCAATGTTTGTAGAACACTAATGACTTGCTTTTTTGTAATATGTTGTGTGACAGTGTACATAAACGTATGGTGGTGAGAGAGACTGCAGTCTTTTGTTTTGGCACGGTTGGCAATGGAACCCATTTCCTTTCGTGTGTCGTGTTTTTGTTTAGTGTAGTTTCAAGACGGTGGATAGGACAACACTAGTGTGTCCTTCGTGCCGAACATTCGTGTAAATTTCGCGGGACAAAGGGTCCAACAACCACACGACACATTTATTTGGTTGCAAATTAAAATGTTGTTCGATAGTGTTATATTTATTTATTTTATTTATTTGTGAGCCTCCAAAATCACACAACATATGTGTTAGGAGTTGTCAAAATACAGAAATACATGGTTTTGTTTATACACAATGTTGAGAAATAATAACAATAACAATAAAAAAAATTTAAAAAGTATTGCTATCACAGTAATAAAAGTAACAAATTATGATTTACGTTGGGCTTTAGCCTTATAACTAAATATAAAAGCTCCCATAAATGTACATCCATAAAACACTCTATCGGGAGAGGAGAAACTATAAAATTCTTGGGGGATAAGTCGCTTCTGCCGGCAGGAAGTGAACTATAGTCTCACCTCATACATTTGGTCCTTCTCAGATGGGCCGCTCGCGAGAGCCACATGAGCATCATTTGCTGCGCGTACTTTGAAGTGAAGTGAACCAGCTGTCACAGGGAAGAACTGGTACTCTAAACTGTCATCCGTGAATATTTCTGTAACAAACCACAACAATCATGTCACAGTCACCATTAATTAAACACAAACAATAACGTACAGTTACAAATATCTTGGTAACGTGACTACTGATGGCAGTATGTACCCTAATAGTTAGGAGATGGTCAGGTGGGACCGGACAGCGGCTGGTATCGGACAATTGTAGTTTCTCCCCAATGACACATGCAGCAGCACCTATCAAGCGACTAGCAGCTCCATCTCTACACGCGAAGAGCATGCTCTTAGTATGGCGTTCAGCGAACACGCTGTTGCATAGTAAGCTACTTTTACATGGTTTGTGCTTCAATTTTGTGGTGCAGAAGATAAATTTGCAAGCAAATAATGACAACAAGGGTGAGTCTAATTCAAGTTTATGTATTTTAAAACAATCATCAACCTTTTACCTTCAAACTGTTGTTTCGAAATTCCTTCAGCTTGGAAAAAATTATCGTTCGTCACCGCGTACATTTTGTTCGCTATTCGGGTGGTATCGGACATAGTGTAGTTGCTGCCTTGTCGGCTTACGACTGACACCAATGGCATAGTAATCTAAATGTAGGGCTTCTTAAAGGTTGCCCTGTTTCATAATTTGTAAAAGATAGGCCAGGTATCATACAATGGAACTTTAAACACAATAAATTATTGTTGTGTAACTTTAAAAGAACAAACGTGTCTAAATCTTTATAACCTTACTCCTCGTAGGTTGACTGGGCCAGAATTAAATTTATGAGCTTTCATTAACATTAACATACGTTGAGAAATTGCATAAAAACACCGTCAAATCAATCAAATATTCTTAATTTATTGCATGCATTACATCATTTAGTAAAGGCCTAACTTTCCTCACACAAATACTTTATATATATTGAAAGCAATTGAGAAAACAATGAAATCAATTGTTCTGGTTAATTTGGTTCTGTGGTCTCAAATAAACCTATAGCCATAGTACTTACAGCCACCATTACAAATTACAAGCAAAGATTGTAGGCAGAGACTTCAAATTCGCAGATTTATTTTAGGACAAGCCGCATCACATAAAATTTTAATGTGTGTGATATTTGTTTGACACAAGTCTGCACAAAATAAAAAAAAATTCTAAATAATCGTGTATGAAACTTTACTATGGCACTAGCCAATACGAAAATTTGAGTTACTTGGTTTTATAAACTACTGTGAACAATAGTTTGGCGAACACGTGATTTTCTCTGTTCTAAATTTTTACATATAAATTCTCTGTTCTTTTTTTATCATTTACATGCACCTTCCATCCACTTAAGTTTTAGATTTCGTATCATTTGCACCGACATTAATAACTCCTTTCTCATGCTGACTTATTGCCAAATCCTTGGCTTCCTACGTTGTTCTTCAGGTTGTCTCCCCTTCTTCTTTGCTATGCAGGCCATCTCCAAATGACCTGTTTTGGAGCAAAAGTTGCAGGCTGTGTTATGGTGTTGACTGTGTGGCCCGTTGCATCTCCAGCAAAGCCGATGTTCTGGTTGCTTTCTACTCTGTGTTGATTTGACCTGAATGGTTTTAAGCTTTGCTGGGAATCGCTGCCTTGCAAGATTTAGTTGGTTAACAGACTCTACCAAATCGCTCACCTCCCCTTGTAAATGACTCACATTCTTGCTGGCCGCTTCCGCTGCAACTGCCACGTCCCTGACAGTCTGAAAGGTCAAAGTGTCCTTAGACAGCAACTTGTGCTGGAGGATCTTATCATGCACACCACACACCAATCTGTCGCGAAGCATCCTATCTAGGTCTGTAAAGTTACGGTGTGCTGACAAGCATCGAAGCTCGGCGACATAGTCGGCATTTGACTCGCCCTCATGCTGGTCGTGCTTGTGAAACTTGTATATTTCGACAATTTCATTCGACCTGAGTTCTAGGTGGTTGGATAGTGCCGCGAAAATGTCCGAGATCTCTACTTCAATCCTTGACTTCGGTAGCAACAACGAGTACGATTCGGTCATGCAAACCGTAAAAAAATATTACCTTCTTTTCTTCCTTATCAACTATTTTGTTTGCCACGAAATACTAGTGTAATCGTTCCGTGTATAGCTTCCAATTATCGCGGCCCGAAACGAACTCACCGAGCGGGATGAACGACGCCATCGTACAGGTTATGATGTTGGTTCGTAAACCTGGATGCACACTACTCGCCCTGTGAGTACTTTCCCTCGTCACCAGATATGTCCTCATCCTGAAAGTTACGTGGTGGTACTCGTTGCGGGTAACAGACTTGTCATGCCACAATTTCGCTTGTCCAAACCCATCGAGCCAATGTCGTACATCGTCCATTCGCGCACGCACACACATGATTGGCCAGTCTAGCCAACAGTACACAACAGTGTCTAGACCTATAACTATATGACCATGGTGTGTGTGATTGTCACATGGTGCATCATCCCACAACACATGAGTACAAGAAGGAGTAAACAACAAGGAAGGAGATAACTTCCCGTACCGTCCCTCACGGCACATCAGTCGCAGTTCAATCAACATTCCTCGTGTTCCAACAGTCTGGCGAGACGAATACAGGAGGCAGGAGACCTATGCTGGATAATACTGTACAGCTCGAGTGTTCGTGTACAAACTAATTTGAATGGCCAAATTCGCACATGAACTGGCCTATTTGAAAACCTGTATGCTACATTTTCCTGAACTCTTATATGAAATAATTGGACGACATTAGCACTGTTGGTCGACAAAAGGGAGGCTATTCGAATGTATATCCTGACATAACAAAATATATGAGATTCTGTGATAACTAGGGCATTTAAACTCTTAATCAGTATGATAGTAGAATTTTAACATCAGCAGAAACAATCTCAGTGTATCTAACTCAATCAAACACGAAAGGAAATGAAGTAACTAAAAAAATGGAATTTGCACATTGCATACTTGCAATAAATAATACATTTTTGGACCACACACTGAATAGTTTCGTAGCACTATGGAAACATGCTTAATTGGTGACAAAAATATTTGGGGTTCGAAACTTCTAACAGGTGAATACATTTTTTTTATTTTAAAAAATACATTAATCATTTCCCATTATTAAAAGAGTTCCACGAAAAATTAATTTGTTGCACGTAATTTTCTGTTTTGAATGCATGTATAACTAATCTGTAATTTGCGTTTGTTGATATGAAGCAATTATTGTTGCAAATCAGTGAAAGTTTTTGGTCAGCATTTAACATCAAGTTCTTCAGAGCTGGTGGAGCATGATGCATGAGGTGAGTATGGAGCAGTGCTGGAACGAAAGTGAGGAGGAAATGGGAGATCCCCAAGAAAACCCGTCGATCAACGGCATCTTATGGCACGATTCCCACATGCGAAAATCCGGGGACTGACCCCGCCGGGAATATAACCCGGACAGTGGGAGGTGAATGGTCTGATCATTCAGCCACCATGGCTTCAATGGTGCAAACGTATACACACAAAAATTACACCTCAAAAATATTCAGCTGCGCTTTTCAGGTAAATTACGTTAACATATATCATGTTTTCTCAAACCAATGTGAATTTTTAATATAAGTAACGTGTATTTGAACTTGAAGTGTTACTTTTTCCGGTCGGATGGGTTAAATTAAAAACACATCAAGGCTAACGAAACCTTTGAATATATATATATATATATATATATATATATATATATATATATATATATATATATATATATATATATATATATATATATAGATATTCAAAGACGAAACTAAGGCTTTAAGACTCTGCAGCTTAAGTTACATAGTTTTATCATACAGTAATGTAGTTATGCTAATGATTTCACATGATTAATTTGTGGCACTTTAATTAATTTTGAGAAAGTTTGTGGAATTTTTATTTAAGAAGCCAAATACCTACAAAATTAACACGCAAAATATTTTTGCACAGTATTTTACAGAAATAAAATGAACAGCCCTCATTATTTTTTTTAACTGCCATTCTAATTTTAGGCTACTGCTAGAGCTTTATTCCATGGTTTGTCTGTAATGAGTAAAGAATATGGATAGTAACAAGAATGTCTGGTATTATATATTGTTCCAAACATATTGTTGTTTATTGCACTTTATGTGATTCAAAGGCGGTTGTTAAATTTTATTTTAAGCTGTTACAACAGTTTACAGATGATTAACAAAATTTACCACGTATGAATATACAAGTAATAAAAAAACTCGGTGTGTAGGTACAGCAATGGAATCTTACATATGGTTAACTTTCCTTACGATGAATCACCCACTCTTATTATAAGGTTTTTCTTACTTACTATGCAGTCTATATTTTTGTACATTTTGGTTGATAATTTACTGAGTTTTTTGAAAAGGCACAAATTTGTATGTTTCAATCAATTGTAAAAATGTATCACTCATAACACGCAATGTATATGACTTTAATTAGAATTGATAGTATATTAATTTTAAAATAGCAAGTTCTGAATGAATAAATTAAATGTTCTTTAGTGGTAAATCATCTGTAAAAATTGTTCGTAAATTAAACATATTATAGCAACAGTTCTAAATTCCGATTTTAACTACTAACTTAACCAATTGCGAGTTTACATTTAAACATTGTTGAGAACTAAAAAAAAATAAACAATAAATCTAATTCTTGAAATCTTACTTCATAGCTTCTGTTTTTTTTTTCCGGCTTCTCGTATGCAAATCTCAAATTCGGCCGCCTGCCATTTGAGTAGATTTTCGTATACAAATCTCGTGTACGAGGACGCTAGAATGTTCAAGCATACCAACAACGCATTTCAAGCGGTAAGGCGGGTATTTCGCATTGAAACGAAAACTCAAGCATAGGACTCCAGCTAAGCAGCACGACCCGGACGCGTGTTTTACCTTTCCACATGGGAATCCCAACATCAGCGCCGGCAGCCAATGAATCGAGTGCGTGACATCACAGACGCCACACCCCCAATCCAACCACGCCATCTTTCCTCGTAAATAAGTTCTTTCTCATTATATCACCGCACTGCAACCTCTAGCCACATAAAATATTAATTTTTAAAAATGGATCGTTGAACAATATAGTACAAGATACTGTCTTCTGTTATATGGAGTTGCAGAAATGCCGAAGGAGAACACCACTGAAGTTTTGATGTAGTTTGTGGAGAACCAACTCAATGTGGACATTGACATCAAAGACATCGATCGGGCACACAGGATAGGGGATCAAAAACGCACTACTGCTCAGGTTGTTATAAAGGGCAAAAGAACTATCTTATAAAACCCACCAGTTATTGGGCACGTGCTGAAGTGCTGCAAGCCATCTATCTAAGTCTACTCACTGCATATGCCTAAATTTGCACCAAAGTTAATAACATATCGTATTTTTAAAGTAATAAATAAATATAGATTTGCTTATGCCGCTTCATAAATAAATTGGCACCTAATTGATAGTTGTTCTACAATTGAGGACAATGTTGTCAGCCCTAACAAATAAATTACAAAATTACTTGACAAACACGTGCCTGTGCAAAATAAACGAGTTACTCGACCTGCGCTCTGTGGATGATGAAAGATATCAAAGCACGTCTTATGTCATGGAGAGATGCTGCATTTGTCGCTTACAGAAAATTACACAAGACAATTACTTCAGCTGAGAGTGAGTTTGAAAATTATCGTTCACTTAGAAATTGTTGCACACAAGCAATACGGACAGCAAAATATAAATACACTCAGAACCAGCTTAGTAGAAGTATTAACTGCTATAAACGCCAACGGGATGGTCTAAGATATTTAGGAATAGGCAGAAAGGACAATAAAAGTGCCAGTGCACACGTCGTCGGGCCTGAAGAACTCAACGCTGGCTTCGCAACAGCACCTTCATATCTAGATCCTTTAATAAAAACACAAACACTACACGAAATACATTCAAACTGCGTTACAGGCAATGAACAATTTTACATAACACGTGTAGTGCCCTCAGACGTACTGCACTCTATAAAACACATTGAAACTAAAGCTAAAAGATGTGACAAAATTTAAGCCAAAATAGTTATCCTGGTCCTTCCCTTTATTTTAGTACCCTTAACATATATAATTAACACCTCTTAAATGACTGGCGAATTTCCAAACACATGGAAAATGGCTTTAGTTAAACCCATACCCAAAATACTGTCACCTAAGACGTACCAGGATTCCCGGCCTATCAGCATTTTACCTGCATTATCTGAAACTACTAAATACATCAGAGAAGGGGAGAGAGATTTAGAGATAAGCAGGAGGGGATAATGCTAAGATTTGTGTAGTATTAAGACTAGGCAGAAGGGTGTGAGAGAGGGATGGGGCAGTAAGAGGATAGGCAGAGTGGGGTATGTCGTAAGGCAAAGGGGAGGACTATGATTTAAAGTAGAGTGAGGGAGGGATAGTATATGGGTATGTTATAAGGATAAGAGGGAGTAGAGGGGAAGGGGTATGGTATATTAGTATACAGATAGGTGGGAGAAGAGGGAATTGAAGTATGTTACAAAGATTGGAAGGGGGAGGGGCTAGTACAGGAGTATGCTATAAGGTAGGGCAGAGATAGGCTAGAGGGTAAGCAATAAGATAGTGGGAGGGAAGGGGTGTACTTTAAGGGTTAGATGGGCTATAGAGGAAATGATGGACTAGAGGGAGAAAGAAAGGCAAGAGTAGAAGGGAGGGAGGGGGCTATGCTATAATATAGCAGAAGGGTAGCGGTAGTACAAACATAGGTTACACGGATGTGTCTTAAGGAGAGGAGCTATGATATAAGACAGCTGGAGGAGGAGGTAGATGGGTGCTTTGCTATAAGTTTAGGGCAGAGATAGGCTAGTACAAGCATAGGCTATGGGGGTAGAGCGGCTATAATATAAGGCAATTGGAGGGTATGGAGGGCTATGCTATAAGGACAGGCATGAAAAAGGTTAGTACAAGCATAGGGTACAGGAGAGGGGGCAGACTTCCAACCACATCACTTCCTCCTCATGGCGCTTAGGCACAACTTGCAACAAAATAGTCAATTCCACTCACTTCCCCTTCACTCCTGGACCGGTTCCTAAGCTCTAAGCCAATCACAGACCTAATTGCACTTATTATTCATACTAAAAGACCCCAACAACCAATCCCAGCCAAGACAACGTCCCTTTAATTGCACTCTAAGCCAATAGCTGAACCCGAGGGAGGGGATTTCATTGCCATTCAAATTAAGGTTGTGCCGGTTTTTTCTCCCAGTTGTGCTAACACCTGCATGCTCCCCCTACTTATAATAATAAATAGTGTACAAGGAACTTTAGGATTAAGGTGACACAGGGATAATTATTGTAAGGTGTAATGAAGGAAAATTAATATGGAAGATATGCGGCAATGGTAAGAATTTACTGTCCTCGAGGGGCGGGAAATTTTTAAAAACTGACTCCTATTTTGTCCAAGGGAAACAAAACATGAAGGACAAGTGGCTGAGGTTTTGGCGGGTGTATATATTTTTAGACAGTGACTTGGATTTACCTGTTGGGAAGAAACATCCTAATGATGAGGATGCTACCACTTGCATGTTTTGCGATGGTAGATTCTCTGACGATAAAGGGGATGAGCATGGGTAATGTGTATCATATGCTTTATGTGGGAACACCATGTGTGCGCAAGTGCTGAAAGTGATGAATATACATGCGACTTTTCCAACTAGACGAGTGAGATATTTGAAGACTTGCAGTATTGTAGGGAAGTTTCCTTTTTCCATCATTTGGAGCAGAATAATTCACAGTTTTTATGCTCGTATTCTGTTGTTTTTATAAGCTAATCAAGGTACATTTGTCGTCATCTTCTGCTATCATTCAAGGAGACTGATTTTTAATAACATAAACATTTACTTTGGACAATGGAGTTGGTTTCTGTAGTTACTCGCAATGTTTACATTTCTTTTATGATATTCTTACATAATCTCATTTACTGTGTTTTGTTAACGAGTATGCACTGATTTTATATTGTTAGCGGTATGTCCGACCGGCTTCCTTGTTGTTTTATGAATTTTTTTAGTGTGGCCAATATTTGGACCCCTGTTCCCAATTGTTTGTAAATGCATAATTTATAAAATGTTATGTGGTTGTCCAATGGTTTGTTTATAGTATATTTTTACATTCCTATCTTAAAGGTAACATGCTTGGTGTGTATGTACATGGATTATCGTCTTCACAGATAACAACATATTTGCTCTGCATGGTGTTAACAACATGGTGGCCCATATTTGAACCTTCTACTTAAGATTTAAAAAAAATATTTTTTACAGTAAACTTAATACATAAGTAACAAAAATCACATGTTCGATTCTCGGATGAGGCAAACATATTTTACTAATTTTTTTGTCATTTACTTAAGTTCTTTCGTAAAATGCAATAATTATACAATTTAACAAGAATCTGTTTCAGTGTAAGTGTTTGAATTATGGCCATAGTTCAGTTGTATTGTGTCTTACAGAATATAATTGTTATTAAACTGGAATGTGACCCCGTTGTTGACGAGATGCATCAACACAAAACAAACAATAAAAAGGTTTTTACATGTTTTTTTTTAATATACTCAACTACTATTTGAAAAAAAATTTCACGTCGATTTGACAAAACGATGACCATCATAATTCTCTGATGTGCACATATTTGAGAAATAATAGTAAAGTGTCTTGCTACAAAAATTTTTAACAAATTATTTTACTCTCAATAAAAATAAAAAGGTTAATTACTACGTAATACTGCACATCGTTCTGAAAGAGTTCACTGCGACATTCAAATGTTTTTTTCTTGCAAGGAACATCAGAATTTTTATGGTCTAAAATAAAACCCTAATTCAAAGGAATAAAGTTCGTTTATAAAATATATTGTTAATTTAATTTTAAGAGCGTTTGTCTGGTCGAGTGGTTCAAGGCACTTAATGTTCATAACAAATGAAATTAGGTTTCAAACACTACAGTAGTTACAATTATCACTAATACTGTAATATATAATATAATATATGTACATACATATACGTAAAACTATATATATATATATATATATATATATATATATATATATATACTGTATATATATATTAGCACTTGTCGATAACTAAAGTGATCGTTACAAAACTTATTGGTTTAGTTACGTAACATTAGTTCGTAAGTAGTTAGGGTGATCAAATTGGGAAAACAATTATATTGCGTTTGTATAAACAATTATTTTATATTTTCACGAAATAACGTTCGTTTTACAGATATTATACTCAGTAGCGCAGTATTCAAAAACATATCTCAGCCAGTTTTTTTTTCAAAATATCATTTCGAAGTCAAAATTAGCACGTTTTCCTTTCTTATCCACTGCAAAACTCAGTAAACATAAGGAAATAAAAAAAAAATGGAAACCCTACGTCATTCGCTACTGCTTGACGTATATATTAAAAAAAAAACGTATTATTGTAATTTCGAAAATTTTCCCTAACATATAATGGATGCATTCCTAATATAACCAAATGAGTGAGTGTGTTTGTTGCTTCGCGAGGTACGCACAGTAACCAAAATTAGGCTACATTTTTAATCTGCTCCCCGAACAGCTGCAAGGTATTAGTAACAGAACAGTATCTGAAGAATACTTGTGCGGATGGAAGAGTGCATTCAGCGATTTAGACAGCCGAAAATGGCATTTGGTAATAATAATAAAATGAATAATTACAAAGTGATTGTCGTGTTCACACACATGCTAGTACCAAAATATTCAAACAAAAGTATAATAGCAGGGTATTTAAAGACGACCTACAGTGTAGGACTGGTGAGAAGAGCCCTGCTAGGAATGCGACAGGGAAGAGGCACATTGACGTCACGAAGGTCAGGGAGGCAAGGAAGCGTGCACTACTGCGCAAATTGCAGTTTTTTTCACGCGAGCATGAAAGCCATTTATTGAAACCATCCACAAGCATGGCAGTGTATTTTCGCCAATCATGGCGTTTTTTTTACCAGGTTTAGAAAATGAACTAATAGTATTTGTTGCATTACGTCCTTAGTTTACTTTGATTTGCTGAACCGTTGCTTGGCTTACACATACAAAACACAGATATGACGTGTTGCTTGACTCAAAGGAAATGCTAAGCTACATTCTTTGATTGTTTGTCACACATCTTAATAACTATGCTTATGATTTCGCATCCTTCGCAGTGTATACCATTTATTTTTTTAGTTTCGCTAAAAAACATTGATGAAATAAGTATTACTGTTTACAGTTGCCAATTGATCAAAGTTACCCATAAACACGCTAGTAGTTTTAATTACAAATAAAAAACATTTTAAATGCACTAACATGTACAAGCACGCACCGTACGTTTTGAATTAACTTCGACGTGTAAAGAAGAGGACAGATGTTTGCGCGCATGACTTTACATTGTTCAGGGGACAAGTCCTACCCGCCTGTTTTCAAAGAACCCGGTCGCCACCACCTCTACCGCCCCTTACCCATGTCTACAGCTCTTCTCAACAGTCACAGACAATACAAGTAAAACGCCTCCATTAATAATTAAAAATGCTACCTTATGAGACAGTGGAGCTAAAGTTATAAAACCTAGTGTGGAGCAATGGAAGAATGATTCTCGCAGTTTTCAGTTACATTGCAAAGTTTTTGCCTGGATACTACCATTCCAAGTTTACAATTAACATTGTTTGTAGTCAAGAGCGAAACACGGCCGAAGTTTGATAAAGTATTGGGCAGTCATGTCGTGAAATTCTGTCAGACGCATTATTATCCTTCAATACCACTTCATGGTGAATAAACCTGTATTACCATTTAGAGCGATCATGGTCAACCGATTGTGCGTTTGTTCCT
Source organism: Medauroidea extradentata (assembly GCA_003012365.1). Lineage (NCBI taxonomy): Eukaryota > Metazoa > Arthropoda > Insecta > Phasmatodea > Phasmatidae > Medauroidea > Medauroidea extradentata. The sequence goes on from PNEQ01056681.1 coordinate 21,814, forward strand.
CACTGAAGATGCTAGTTTAGGCCCGGCATGAAGTTCTATAGATATTTTAGTAGTACCACTTTTACTTTGTTGTTTAAATGTTTTCATAGTTCGGTATGTAATTAAAATACAATTCCTGAATAGCAAATTATCATATGTTTACAACAATAGACCTTAAGTATTTCCTTATGATTTATCAATGTCATGGCGAAAATCATGAAACAATATATCCTTGTGTACTCACTAGAGAGTAATGGCATTTGTATTGCAACTCTCTGTTGTTGTTTTCTCCATTAAAACAACCCACCAGAAAGCGCTAAACATATTTCCAAAAAAAAAAAAAAAAACTATGTAATAAAATGTATTGATTTGATTTGGAAAATGACAAGGGATTGTGCAATAAAATATATTTTATAACAAATGCATTTTATTTAAATATCCTTTTTAAATTTGACATAAAACAAACTGCCAGAAGATAATTTACTTTCTTTATAATAAATATACTCTCATTTGATCCTTTTTATAAATATTTAAGTTAAACAGTGCCACATTATGGCCATTATACATTATTTAAAAAAACACAATGGCTCCAAAGCCTTCAGAAAAATGTTTATAAATGTTGCAAGTTTAGGGTAATTTCTTGAGGGATTTAGTCTCCATGTGAAACGAATTCCCTAACCTTTGAACATGGCTACTAGAGTAATTTAAACTCTATACTTACGGGCTGATAGTCCAGGAGCAGCTTCTAGCCAATTGAAGCTACACCCCTAGACTTTATACTGTGGGCTAACCCCACTCCTCGCACATTACACAGTTACAAAAATGTCTGGACCAATAACAAATGCTCATTTGAAATAGTCGTAGTAGTGGAATCAAAATATAATTCATAAAGTCTACAAAAATACTTCCAGTACGAGGAAAAGCTTAACTTTCAGCTTCTGAGACGCCGTGCAGGCAGCGCTCCAAGCGGCAGGCTCGTCACCCAAACGTTCGTAGTAATACTCTGGCATTTTGTGTTTGGTGCTGACTGTACGGACGTATATCGCCCCGCCGGAGAGAAGACAGCTGGCCGGTTAAACGGTGCTCGTCCAAGATGTCTTCAGAACAGGTAGGTGAAGCTACGTAAACGTATTACGTCGAAGTAGACAGGAAACACGAGACAAGTCGTCTCAGTATTAAAAGTGAAAAATAAGAAATAATTAACATTGTGTAAAAGATAATAAAAATATATTTTAAATATATGTTAAACACACGACGTATGTAAAATACTTTGAAAAGAGTGTTACCTACTGTGTTTCAAGCGCAAGTGTAGGTGTAGTAGCATAGTAAATATTTCGTCCAAAATAAATTTAACTTATTAGAATACAAACAATTCCTGTCATACCTACATATGTATATATATATATATATATATATATATATATATATATATATATATATATAGGGATCAGCATAATAGTATTTTAAAAATGTCAGTGATATTAAGAAATTATATCTATGAATATCAATAGCATCATATTTATATATCTCCCTGTGTGATGTCCATTTTCTCTTCTTTAACTTTGAATGACTTTCTCGCCGCCTTTTCCGATCTTTTTGACATCGAATATAACGAGCCGATAAGAGCACAGAAAGTAACCGGAAAATAGCACAGCCACGAAGGTAAGAGGTTCAAAACTAGCAAAGCTGAAAGTTACTACGAATGAAACAAGTTCGTCTCGAATTCTGTGAGAACACATTCGAGACTAGTCAGTTTGTAAGTCCGTGTAACTGAGCTCTGCAAAGTGTTTGAGAATGCCAATACTCAGATGACCTTGCTTAGTAATGGGATTCACATACACACACACACATATGTATATATATTTATTTATTTCTGACTTGTGATTCAATGACCTGGTTAGACATAAAATTGTCAAATGGTCCACGAACAGAACATTCCTAGCTCTTACATAAGCAGTGATCCGCAGCATGCACTGCTATGATATGCAGGGAATAAAACTGCAGCAGAAAGCAAACAACTTGTGTGTCTACATTTTACTAACTACCTGTTAAATGTAGATCAAATAGTTTCTTACAAAACTGAAATTATAATGTGTATGACGTCCATCACTATCTTCAGGACACGAAATATAGTAAACTAAGTTTTGAATCTCTTTAAAGTGGCTTAATACTTCTCTATCCAGGCTGATTATTTTAAGTTAGGCCTAACTGGACACAAACGAAAGTAATCTATTCAAAGTAATGTATGAATTTGATACAACATGTTCCACAAAAAGATAGTGGGCTCACACCCTTTCAGCTTCTATACTTGCACTGTTGTGATATTGCCTGGCAAGCCGGACATTGAGAAATTCGAACGGCAACTAAGCCAGCGTTGGCAAACCACGGAAGACGTCAACTCACCTCACCCCCCTCATAGTTGTACAATAATGATGACAAGCACGCCGATATATGGCACTGTTACCAAGTAAACGAGGTCTTTCCAAACCACGGAAGACGTCAACTCACCTCACCCCCCTCATAGTTGTACAATAATGATGACAAGCACGCCGATATATGGCACTGTTACCAAGTAAA
>PNEQ01056682.1:0-24367 GCA_003012365.1 Medauroidea extradentata
CGATCAAAAGCCGCCGGAGGAAGCGCCTATTATTTTCGTCGAAAGAAACTTTAAGTATCTACCTCTCGTGACGCAACCCGCAGTGCGTGAGTCCCTTAGGCCGATTTAAAAAAGAAACTTCTTTGTTATTTTATTTCAATTAGAGCTAGCCGGGCATACTACAACATTACTAAATACGAACCCAATCATCCAGCATTAACCACGTAAGAGACAGAGCAGCGACACCTCTTATCATAACCAAACGCCGGTCGCGAACGAGCAAACAACACAAAAGCGTCCCAACTTGAAGATGCTGAGAAGAAAAAAGTGTAGGACACGTATCTTGTTTGTGACCGACACTTCAATCAACACTGCAAAAATTAGGGATATTTATCAGTGTATGTATTTTGTTATACGAAAGTATTAAAAGTTAGCAGACACGTGTGTTATACTATTGATAAATACCTGTAAAAGAGCAATTATAAAATTGTTTCGTACAAGTTGGGTGTATTATTTCACCCGTTTCCCATCTCATATATTTATTTAAACTTTAACGTTATTAAGGTATGTAAATAGTATGTACATATACATATACATATATATATATATATGTACATGCATGTGTGTATATATTTATGAATATATATAAGTATCTATATTTTATATTTTTAAATACATAAAAATTTTATATATACAGAGTAACTAACTATTAGTTACGTGTTAATTAATGGTGATACTATATTCTATATTATACTATATTCACTGTTTATCTTTAAAACATCAAATACGAACAGATTTGTCCAGTCCACTGCGCTAAGCGTACTTTTGTTAATTCATCTTTATTTCTCTATAAAACAGCTGCCCGGCTGCGGCTTCCACCGCAAAACAGCTGCCCGGCATTTAACAGCTAGCGTACTCAATAACAGTGTAAAGAGCGCGCGAAATACGCTTGTATGATGTCATGTAATTCCCATCGCAAAGTCTTGCACGGGATACGAACCCGTTCCCACATCCCAAACTGTATACAATACCTGAGTTGTCAGCGAGTGTTTTCCTCGCTTTTTTTTCGCGGTCGCAAATTAGATAAAAACAATCCTTAGTGCGGATTATATATCAGCTCGATCGGTGCAGAACTTTTTGAGTTTTTGAAGCGTACACAAACCAACGTAATATATATATATATATATATATATATATATATATATATATATATATATATATATATATATATATATATATATACACAATTATATGTAAAACAAAACCGGCCAGCTATTTGAGTACCAATAATGAAGTTACTAGAGTAATTAAATTTGAAATTCCCGCCTAACATCAATTTAAATCGCCTGCCTTAAGGTTAGTTAAGGTACAAAACGGCTAGGTGCATCGCGGATGTGACGTCACTCTAGTGTTGTTCCAATTCGAGCGAAGGGTACGAATGCACCCTTAAATGTCCCCTTTAGCTAAGGGTAAGTGCGATGTACCCTTACGCACTTTGTTGCGGTTTTCGACAGACGAGTATTTGAACTGGAGATACATTTATTTACGAAGTGTGATCGCATGATAACTGTGTATAAATGTTGCGCGAAATGGCGAAGTGACTATAAAGTTTAGTTAATGTTTCATGATTTTCTTATGTGCGAAAATATATTCCCTTACACGTTCCCGTTATATTCCCTAAATAAAAAGCAAATCGAAAACATTTTTAAGTTAATTTAAGCGCAATTAAAAATATGTATAAACGTAAATTAATCAATATAATTTTTTAACCGTTTTCATTGAGCCGAGTATCTTCCCGCCGTTTGATTCAGTATACAGGTAGTAATATAGTTAGCTTGATGTAATTAATTATTAAACATTTAGCCTGTGTTCTCTCAAAAACAGTGTACAGTTTTATTCCTGTCACGAAAAGTATGTTTCATAATTTCTGAATAGCAGTATTGTTGACTTTATTTATACATATACAATATAGGTTATGTTGTTTAAGTGAATTAAGGCTCGTTCACAATCGGCATGAAATAAATAACATAATTTATACAGCATTTCATGCGAAATTGTCCGTACACAATCACCAGTAAATGTTTTGTTTCCTGACCTATCAGAAAATAATCAACAAGAAATGAACTAATTTGTTATTGGATGAAAATTTTCGCGCCACCGGCTCTTGTGACGTTTCACATTCTTATTGGCTGACATGAAAAACTTGGCGTAGAAAACTCAGAGATAACCATCTTTAACACCATGTCAAGCCAGTTACGTCATGTAAGTCATGCCAAGTATTCATTGTAAACGCCACCGTTCGTATCACAGATATTCACTTTCTTATGGTATGCTTTTTACTTGCGCCATGTCGATTGTGATCGGGGCTTAAGGGTGTCCGAAACCACGATACACGCTTCGTCTCGAAGGGGTCAAGGGCTCGTGAGGAATTATGGGACTGAAAGGGCTCAAGGGCAAGTGAACGAGTGAACATTGCAACGAATTGGAACACAGTCAATGTATTTTGTTTGACCCCCTTGTTGTTTGGCTGTAGTTCGTCAAGTTATCGAGAATGTCGTGCTTTTTGGCGCTGTAATTCGGGCGGTCGGACTCAAACTCCGTCCACTTTTTTTTTCCATTGTTAAATTTATAAAGTAATTAAAGATTGCTGGAGCCTTTTCTTAAATTTGTGAGCGAAGAAAGTATTTCATAAATTGATAAAAAATACGTTTTGATAAATTGTTTATCTTATCGGAAAGGAAGTGGGCGGAATTTAGTGCGACCACCCTAACATCAGCACCAATAAAACACAATATTCTCGGTAATTTGGTGAACTACAGCCAAACAACAAGGGGGTCAAATATCCAGGCGAGTGTCCAGACCTGTTCTTCTACGGCCGTGGTTGAGGATAATTTTCCAAACCTTTTCTGACTCTATGCACATTTAGCTCTAATTATGTTAATGTTAACAATTTAGAGTTGTTTGTTCGTGTTGTGTTTACTAATATTCATCCCCGTATTTGAAGACTATACATATTTTGTAATACACTGAATCTGATGTCAAGAACTACTAGGCTGATAGAAAGCAAATTCTTCGTAAAAGACGCTTAAGGTGGAAGATGCCGTGGTTTAGGGGGGGGGGGAGGTGTGACTGTGGACAGCAAAGTGACTAGAGTACTATGTCTGCAGATACCAGTCCTCAAGGAGGCGAAGGAGCTCAGCTCCACGGCCTTGAAGTTATTCTTCACGCCTTGGTCGGCTCCGGACTGGATGAAGAACATCGTGCAATCCACACATGCCAGCAGTCTCAAGCCACAGTACCACCGCACCTGGGCCAACTACTTCGTCAAGTGAGTCTGCCAACAACAGTCCCATCTCTCTAACATTGCATATTGTTGCCTCTAGTACACTATTACGTCACATATATACTATATTCACAGAACTGACTTTATACATGTAGTTTGCTTTGAATCTCGAGGGTTATAGAAGTTTTCTCTTTCCTTGGTTTTGATTTGTGCAACCCTGATTTTTACTTATGTGTAACATTTTTGTAATAATTTATACATTTACATATTATCTTCTAACAACATGGTGGGAGCGAGTTAGATATTCCTACGAAGTGTCTACATATATTAAAATAAGTTTGAAGATGAAATTCTATAAAAAGTATAAGGATTCATTACAAGTTATTATCACTTTGATTCTCTACTGAACTACAAAAAAAAGGAATAAGAAAAGTGTATTGAATAGTTATTTTGAAATGGGCCATCAATGTGTGACCAAAATTGAAATTCGGGATGGTCCGCAAAGTGAATAATTTGTTTACATCTAACTAAACTGCGAACATTGTACATTCGATGCTTACGGGGAGGCTGTTTCTCCTCTGACTTTCTTGCGCGATCAGGCCTACACAAGGGCCAATGCAAGTTGGAGTAGTTTGATAATACGGATGGGACGTCAGGTTCTTGCAGATGTACGAGAAGCAAGGCATCACATTCTGGGGTCTGACGCCGCAGAACGAGCCCAGGAACGGCCTAAAGGTAGGCTACTTCAACATGATGGGATGGACTCCAGAGCAACTACGAGACTGGTTGGCGGGATACTTGATGCCGGCTCTCAAGGCTGCTGGCTTCGGCCACCTCAACATTATGGCCAACGACGACCAGCGATCAGACGTGCCCATATACGCCGAGAAGGTAAGCTATATGACATCGGCCACCTCACTATTATGGTCAACGACGACCAGCGACATGACGTACCCATATACGCCGAGAAGGTAAGCCACATGACATCGGCCACATCACTATTATGGCCAACGACGACTTGCGACAAGACGTGCCCATATACGCCAAGAAGGTAAGTCACACGACTTTGGGTACAAGAATTATTTTTATATGTTCACACTAGCTCAGATATTGATCTACCTATCTCCTAGGAACTAAGTCGAGTTTTCCCCTACATTGCATTCCATAGAGTCTCCATCGTCTCATTGCGTGGCATGCTTTCAATGAACAGAAACCACTTTCATTCTTTTGGATGAACATCCTATTCTGTAGTGAGTATATATCTGTACGCATTGTTGTAGATATGACTCTACAAAAGTGATCGCTTTGATAGACTTACATTTTTCAAATTTTACTGTGTTTTATGTCAGACAGTACAAGGATACTTATGTCACACTAGACTGACAAGCAATTTAATTTTACTACCTTTATTGAACCTGAGCTTTTATATGATTTGTGAACAAAATATTATGTAGTGTATCTTGCTGTCCAGCTGAGGTCTGGAGGTGGCAGTTAAACGACCGAACGAAAATTTGCACATTTTAGCTCTTTGTTCCGATCCTCCTATGCATGTGAGAAGTAATCATACATAATTCTGTTATTTGATTATTTTATATGTTGTACTTTTTCCAACGCTTGGTATCACCCAATGTTCTCCAAGAATTAATTTCAAAACGTATCTACATTCAGATCCTTAGCAGACAATTTTAATTAACGTCTACAGTGTTAACAGTTACCGGATGGCCTCGTGTGCCTTCGTATTTTTGCCGATTTTACTAGGTATCTTCCTCATTCCATTGTTGGCGAGTACCTTCAATCTTTTGTATTCTTCGCAGTAAACTTCCCTGATGATCTCGGTAGTTATTAGAACAAATGGTCTCCGAATGTTTGCATGTTGCGGTGTACATTCTTGTCCACATACACTACTCGAAAATATTGCGGCATGCAAAGCTTCACCTTCACCTTAATAAAGTCTTCCTATCATAAAATTGCCTATCCACTTGTTTCATCTCTTGCTCTCTTGATGACCGTACCGATAAGTGTTCTGCAACCAGAATCAAGTCATGTAAACTGTACAGCTCGTCGACAGCGAGGTCATTATAAGCTATGAGACACATTTTGACACAATGACTGGAACCGGGACGTAAATGTGCCATGATATTTGCTAAAAAAAAAAACACGTGTGTGAATTAGGAAATATTGGCCACAGTGCAAATATGAATTACTACAATGATCTTCGTTTTCTTGTATGTCACCAGCATTGATGCCCGAAAAGTTGTTACATAATTGTGTAAGTTGTGGCTTGAAACAATGACTCAATATTTTAATGTTATTTTTATACAATTTAGATTCGTTTTTAAGGAAACTCATAATATAACTTATGCCTCAATATTCCCAATATTCAATTATAAGTGTCTGTGCTAACATTTTGAAGCACTCAAATATGTTGTACGCCCTCTGTTTAAAAGTAGTGCCAAAATTTGACATGTATAAAAGATAAGTAAACTAGAATTCCAATAATCTGCTTTTAGTTATCACAATACAAAAAGAACTTGTCAAGAAGTCATTAAATAAGAATTTCTTAATTTAAACAGAAAATTAAAGAAGTACAACATATTTATATCGTGATTCAATCATTACATGAAGTTAGAAATATGTTGAAATATGTCTGACAAAATCAAAATCAAACTAACCCTTTACACCATTTTGCTGTACTTTACTGCCTTCACACAGCTCATAATATTGAAGTCGTTTTAAATTATTCATGAGCATTTAGAAATCACATACTCTGGTAATAGGTTTAAATCTTTTGGCAACACTGTACATAACATGTGCAAGACATTTATTTACAATACCAATTAGTTTCATACAAAATTCCTACTAAGCTAAAATTTGTAGGCTATGTAAACATTCGAACACAACTTGAAAATGCAAATCGGGAAATCATTGCTTAGTACACATGCGCCCCATTCAATGAAATACTACATAATCTATTTAAAGTGGCACGCACATGTAACTGGTGAATTTACTCATTACAAATGTTTACCGAACAGTAATTTAAAAAACATACACAGGAAATACCCTACATGAAACATTTTTCACAAATTACACTACAATACATAATGAATTTTCAAAGTAAATTTGTTCAGATGGAAAACGACACCATATAGACTTGTCAAACTCATAAACTTTTCGTCTGTGGGCTCTCTGAGGTACTGAAAACTCATAAAAATAGCATTGCAAAATATTTTATGCTTCCAGGATCAGAATAAGCACCACAATGAGAAGGCAAATAAATCTACAACACACTATCGGGAATGTACGTGTGACTGATGTGCTGAATACATTGTCAAAACTACCAAAAGAGAGAAACAAGTACAGTACAATTTTAAAAGATTCCTAATTCCTATTCAAACATTTAATCCTGTCTGGAATTTTGGTGACGGCATGCCAAAACTGGTATTAAGCAAAGCTTTACAATCTAAAACTACACTAAGACATGATGCCCACCTAGGACAAGCCTTCACCAACACAAGAATTTTATGGCCAAAAGCTTAATACACCAACGGCAAATAACTATCACCAATAATCTAAAACACCATAATTCAAAATACTGAACAATCAATAAAATACAAATATTCTAGAAGAAATACGGACAGCACAAACACACAACGTGTGCCGATTTCCCGACACAAGATCCAAAAAACCGAACCGCGCACGGTGGTGGCTACTATAGGATTGCTGAGCACTATCTTCGACCTCGCCCAACCAGAAGAAAGACAGGAAATGTACCGAACTGCACAGCTGTGCCCGCCCACCTACTTGACCAGAGATTGTGAACACGCATGCACAAGAGGAAGTGATAGAAGAATAGAGGGGGCACAAAGAGGTCACAGCAACAGTAGGAAAAGCACCATAAACATCGCTGTGTGCCACCCTCGCCAAATATGAACTGATACCAACCAGTGCAAGGTATGTGAACAGCATGTAGTTTGGGCAGATGCAGTGACAGCAAAATTGTTCAAATGCTTGGACTCAGAAGTTGGTAAGCATGCATCTGTGTGTCCCATGTTTTCTCAGCTGTGTTGTGTATAGTCTGTGTCATGTAAGAACTCCTGGCAAAAATGTATACAGTTATTTCAGTCATAAAATAAAAACAATTTTTTTACTCTGGCACTATTGATTTCTGCACGAACACATTCAGCTGATTATAAAAGTGTGCAGTGCATCACTATTAACAGCATTTTCGTGTAGAAATTTGTAAACATAACAGACTTTATAACTTTCGAAATGAAGGATTATATCGTGAAACAGACATATTCTACACAGTTTGATAGTCAGTTGAGTGTGGTTGTACTGGTTGTATACAGGACTGCGAACACAACTGTCAAAGAGAGTAGTTACAAGAAATGTACTATACTGGAGTGTGTGTGTGTGTTTTACAGTTCTACGGCAACAAGACAGTGAGGCCACTGGTGGCAGGACAGGCAGTGCACTGGTACTATGACACCGGTGTCAGTCCCGATGTACTGGCGAAGGTGCACCAGGAATATCCAGACAAGTTTACATTGTACACAGAGGCCTGCTTCTTCGGTAAGTTCTCGGCAGTAGTACTCTAGTCAACCTCTCAACCAGTTCCATACCCATCCGTACTGTATTTTTGTGGACATACAGCATTGTAATAACATGTCGTCCCAGAAATCTTAGAAAGTGACTTATAAAAAAACACAAACAGACGAAAAGCTAAAAAATTGAGAAAATATTGCAGTGACGTAAGTCCACAACAGTACAATACATTATTCCGTCCCATTGCAAGAAACATTCAAAGATATTACACTGCACCAGTTCAGCTCACTATCATCCATCACTATCAAACCTCATGTGCACGGAAGCTTTGGTCTATCGTACAGAAACCACTATCAAGCAATTATAGGTTCGCAAATGAAGAAACAAATATGTCTGGTTCCAAATATAATTTTTGCCGAGTATTCAGAATTTATACTGTAAGCTGCGGTTACTTTGGGAACTTCTATAGTATTTTTAATTTCCATTATTGTCAACTGTGAGTAAATATTAATTGTCTCGTGGATATTTAATGTTTTTAATTTACCACAAATATACTCCGTTTCATATAAGTTTGGGTAAATCTGATAGCAACTTATGTGCAATCATTTGCAATATTTTTCTATTTGTGTCCCTACACAAGACAAATTTTGCAGTACAAATGCTGAATTGGACATCTCAGGTTCATTTTAGAGCTAAAAATGTCTTGCACTGTGCAACAAATCATAAAATACTAAAAATTAATTGCCTATAAGTGACTTTCAAATTTATCCAAACCTATATGAAACAGTGTTATAAATGTATTTCTTCAGGGCTACCATAAACGCTAAAAATATTTTTTGTAATGTCTCAAAGCCACTCCATGTGTCCAGTCACCCCTGCTTACAGTTTATTAATCTTTTGTAAAGACAATAACATTTGCCTAATGAAAATATTGGTTTGATTTATTGTTAAATATTAATTTTGCTACACACTAAACATAAATAGGAGGAAATGTTTCTCCAGTTACACTTTGCATCTCTACAGTGTATCCAAATAAGAGAGTACAGTATAGTTTCATTTTTTTTTATATTCTGTCGTATAATTCACGTACTTACATAATATAAATTCTAGAGATCTAAGGTTACATCTCTGATGTGCTTTTACTCCACTGATATTTTGACCAACTTCTCCAATTTAATGACCAAATATGCACTAGATTACTTGAAAAAATATGGACCTTCCACTACTTCTCGCTATATTAGCAATAATGTAAGCAGAATTGTGTTCCTTTCTAAACAACATCACATACATGTTACTCACAGTCTTTTACATTCTTTATCAGCAGGCATAGTAGGAAAATTTTTTTATTATTTTCTCTGATACTATTTTTTGACAAGTAGGACTTTAAAAGTACTCAAGTAGCTATTAACAGGCACAGACATTAGAAACTAGCACACTAATATTTTTTTGGTAAAAAAATTGACTTTTCACAAGTGTGCGTTTGATTTGGCTATTGGGTTATGCTTTGTAGATCTAGTCGAGCTATCCATAGTTCTGTGAGAAAGTGTGGAGAGAATTCCGTGCTAATAATTTTAAAGTGAAACTGGCTACTCACTGGGCAATAATCAATAACAAACAGTTTATTTCCGAGATTACAAATTAACGAGCAAGTCGCTGAACACACAAAAACTTTCATGTCTATGTTAGTAGTCCATGTGTATAACATTATAAATCATATTCATCATTTCTTTTCCTGCAATAGTTTGTCTGTCTCGCCATAGTTTTCTGTAGTGATGTGGTTCATGCAGCAGCAAGGCAAGGTTGCTGTAACGTGAAGGTTGTAGGGCACGAAAAATATGTGCTACGTGAGTGTTGCAGTTTTAGTGAACATGTAGAGATGTGGTTGATGCATATATAGTGATGTTGCTCGTGGTTGTTGTCGCAGGTTGGGGCAAAAACTACGTGGTGCTGGGTTCCTGGGACAGAGCCGTGCAGTATGCCAGCAACATCATACAAGTGAGTCACTACTGGAACTGTCATAGTCTGACTACACTCGGATATACACTCACACACCACACGTATATGTCTCTCATAAACGTGGTCTGAGAATTTATGCATGGACATTACCAGTAACATGATTTAGAGGACAATAAATTAGGCAAATCTCACATTCTGGTCTTAAAATGATATCATTTCTAGACGAAATAAGAGCTGTCATGTAGTCTAGCCATATGTGTATGATAAAGAGCAGGTGATGCTTGTATCGTATTTCATTGTAAAATTAGAGCGCAATGCTTCCCTCCACAGTACTGTACATATTGAGGTGCAGCCTTCTGTACAACACTGACACTGTTAAACTGATTGACAGTCACTAGGTTAATATTGACTGTCAACTTACTACTTTTGATACTAAACTCTTGAATTATTTCAAAACCTGCTATTAACTGCACACACATAAATACATCACTAAATACCATGTAAAAGTTTTCAGTATAAACCAATGGAAAAAGTTGTTCGACGATTATTGTTTTCACAAAATTTTAATATTTCAATTAATTTCATTTTAAAAGATTTTTTTTTTCTGTTTCAGAATCATTTCCATAGTTATTCACACATCAGAATCATTTTTTTAAATACAACACTGTACATTAAATTATATCTCTTTTTAATTGCCACATCCTCCCATTTCTCACATATGATTCTGATGTAATACATTTGTATACACACTTTCATTCCTAATATTACAGTTGTGTTAATTACTACAAAAGGAACTCTTATGTTTGATTAAAGTACCCCTCGTGGGGTGGTTGTATTAACATAGGTTTTTATTTTTTATACTGTAAAGATGAGAAAAACTCTCACTTGTTTTCTTCTATAGTGTCACACACTTAGTGATTGGCTTGGTTGAGATGGAATTCCTAAAAATATAAAGTCCTGCAACATACTGCCTATTGCAACACATTTTAACACCTCGGAGTCTCAATCACATAAATACTGAGTCGTTAGGACTTTTAAAACACAACATTATAATATTTATTGTAGGCATCTGAACCCTTCTCTCCACAACATCTTCTGGTAGACTATGTAAACAGTTCAAAATACAGATCTTAGTTATTTAGTTTAGGACAGTCTTCTCAACTCTTCGACTATCACGGTTGGACTACTCTAGGTGAACTGTCTCCGCCCATCTTCATTTCGTAATAAAATCACAGACTGCTGATGTTGAACTTAATATATCTGCGCTCGCGATCCACTATATACAACTGTTTGTGAACCCCTCTGGCGCTCTTCTCTCACATGTGCCCTGCGAACAAGAATCAAGATTATTGAACAACAAAACTGAATGTCTGGCCGTACCCATAAGCGAACATAATTCGGCAACCCCCAGTGTTTTCATGATAGAAGAGAATCTACATAGCAGCACCCACACATTTACCTTCCATTTACAGCCAAGCAGCACACACTGCTTGAAACAGATCTTCATGTATTTCGGCTCCACTACAATCCCAAACAGAGAGAAATACGAATGAGTCTTCCGAGTGATGATCACACAAAGACATGGTTAACATGACGAATCCGCACCATCACACAGTCGCTAATGTAACCAGGTGACTGTAAAATGAAAATGTAAAGAATCGCTCACAAGGGGCCACACTCCCAGTTCCTCACCATTTGTCCTCCATCTTTCCACCATCTATGACTCTTACTCTTCAGGAACGGTGGACAGCCGAGTCTTGAAATGGGTTACTATAGCCCTGTGTGCATTTCCCAATTTGAAAGCAGAAATATTAACGTGTGTGTGCAGGACCTGAACCACTGGGTGGCTGGCTGGGTGGATTGGAACATGGCCCTCAGCATGACAGGTGGTCCCAGCTGGTACCGCAACTCTGCAGACTCACCCATCATCGTGAACAAGGCGACCGACGAGTTCTACAAGGAGCCCATGTTCTATGCCATTGGCCATTTCTCGGCCTTCGTGACGCCTGGATCACACCGTGTGGCACTGAGTGTGTCCCAAAACACTGCCATCGAGAGCATTGCCTTCGTCCGGCCAGACAACATCGCCGTCCTCGTGCTGCATAACAAGTGAGTGTACGCCTATTTTCTTCAGTGGCCTCTCTGCACTTGAGTGTGCTCTGTCCTCTCTCGTTGTCCGTTTGGAACACTGTGAATTCCCCTCACTACACCCCTGGCACGAGAGTGTGTTCTATTTTTCTTTGCAAATTTCTTAGCTCTTCCTTTCCTCTGTGCTCATGTGGATTGCGAATGCGCTCTTACTTTTCTCCCTATTCTGTTGGCGAATGAGTACTTTCTCTCTTTCCTCACTGCCCCCTTGGCACTCACTTCTCTAAATGCCCTGATCAACGCTCATTTCTACTGATATTTCCAGTGTTCATTTCCTGAGACTACCCAGCTCCAACTTTGGTTTTTGCGACTCTCTCATGCCAGTACAATATTACTTATAACTAGAGCCACTGATTTTCGGTAAAAATTTTTTGTACCATCTCGTTTCATTACCTTACGTACACTTCGGGAGTTCTGCTTCATGATTATTGGCAGGATGCCTTTGTGCAGAAGGACCACTCCTTTAACTGTGCGAATGTGACTAAAGATCCCACGACACCACACTTCTGTGATTTGCAGGTAAACCACCAAGAAATAAATACTTCGAAACACTGACCACGAAGCAGAGACTAGGATGAGCATGTAAGTAATTGAAACAAGGTGGTGAAAAATTCTTTTCACAGAAAATCAGAATTGCTCTGTTTTCTGTAAGGAGTCCTTCCTTCCACTGAGGCATAGTTACTTTGAGAATGTTCAGGCGCTGATTTCGAACAAGCTCGCTGGCTCTACATTCCTGAAATACAGAGCAAGATGAAGCAATGACAAAACACTAGACTAACATTCGTGAGAACACATGTTTGATTTCTTGTTAACCCATCATGCTTTTAATTTTCAGAAATCCCTCCAGGCGAATGAAGGCGGCTTTTTTTTAATATGTATCTGCCGACTTCCTTCCCCTTTCCTGATAGTCTGAGCTAAATTTCGTCTCTAATGATGTTACTGTCGACGAGACATTAGTTCCATATACCTACCTAACCATACAGGAAGCTTGTAATGGTCGACCTATGATGGTGGCGCAACATGTCAAGGTAAAACATGTTACCCACCGGTAGACTATTTTAGTTCTGGTTTCGTGTAACTTCACAGGTCAAATTCAAATTGAATTATAATCTTAATGTTCGTAAATAAGACACGGCAAATTAATTTGGTTCTCACGAGAGACGGCTCACGAGTGTTCGTATATTGTTCGCTTTACCACAAATGATGCTCTCTTTCTCCGGGAAACTACCACTTTATGTAAGATAATTAAAACGTCGGCCCTTAACACGCGCAGTTGCCGGCCCAGCTGGTCAGGCAAAGCACTCTCTGTGCTGCGTACTCACAATGTGTGATCTAGTCTCCTCCGTGGCTTCCTACTAAGTATCCCTTAGTAAGCGCGACCAACAGATGGTCTCCGACCCCGACTACCTGATGATGGCAGCTGCAACGACTGCCGAAAGGTCGCAGGACAATCTTCAGACGCGGCTCACACCCACAAGCCAAGAAAATTGCAAACAAATGTGGTCAGACTAATAGTGTATACGTATATGCAATCTTCAGTACTGATAGTAGCTGAAATGTTGTGAGTAGTTCTTATCGCGCGGGATGCAAGATATTGTTTCAGAGAGCTGTATCTTACGATTTATCGAACAACATGTTTACCGATTTCTTGTTACACTATTTCAATAAACAGTGGCGTTTGTAGACATTAAGGGAGGAGTCAGATCACTCGCCTTCCCAGACTTTCGTTTGTGGGAATTATGCAGAACGATGCCGCTGATCGGCGGGTTTTCTCGGAGATCTCCTTTTTCCCTTGCCTGTTTATTCCAGCGCCACTCCATGCTCACATAATGCCAGTTCTCATCAACACTATAAACATAAATATTTAGTGCTGACGAAAATCTTCATTTGTAGACACTAACTCTAATAGAATCGCCTATTATAAAAAAACACACAAGCCATGGTTTTTGAGGAACTTCTGAAATAAATATGTATTTATATGATTTATTTAAGCTATAAATTTAGTTGTGCAAAGCTGAATATAAAGAGATCTAATGGGTGCAATAAACAATGCTAAATTTATACTTTTTATGATATTTTAGCACTTAATGCACATGCGCTTGTATCTGCGAGCCATTAATTTTTAACGAGAGTGTGTTAAAATTAGTTGTGGAGTTTCTGAAATAATCGATTCAACTGTGGTTCTTAGAGGGGACTGTTGGACAATTTTTGTTGTCTTTTCCTTTTTTGAGCCATAATATTTATTCAAATTGTATTATCAAAATTTTCTCTACATCAAAGCATAGGATACATTCTTGGCAAACTGCTTGACACAAATAATAATGGAACATTTCATTAAATTTGTCAGGCAGAATCATTGCAAGAGAATTATAGGTTAACTTTCAAGGATTCTTTCGCAATGACTCTACACGACAAATTAATTAAAGATTCCATTTCTTTATATCAAGCAGTTTACCAAGAATGTATCCTGTGCATTGTCAAAGAGAAAAGATTGATGCTACAGGTAGAATAAATGTTATGGCTCAAAAACTTAAAATACAGTAAAGTTTTCTTACACCTTCCCTTAACCTGCAGTGATAATCTGTGAGTGTGTATTATAAGGATATGTAAGGTTCAAGCGTATCAGTATGAGCTTCTTCATAAGGGCAGTGTGATAGATAGTTGACTAAGGTATAACCTAGGCTTGTTGTTTTACAGAGGCAACAATGCTGAGAAAGTCGTACTAAAGGACTCAAAGAAGGGGATGGTAACTCTAAACATAGCTGCTAACAGTTTGAACACCATACTCTACTAGAGACAAGCTGTCATCATCATATGCCATGTACTGCTCAAGTTGTTGTGATGACTGTCTCGGTCATATGATTTGTATCTTTGTGTAATGCACGTAGTCATACTTTTGTTCTAACAAACACTGCCAGCATTGAAAATATTTTGTTACTTCCTTCAAAGCTATCAAGTTCTGTGAATCGGAATGCTATAATTTATTACTGTTTTATGTTGCTACCAATACATTTCTTAAGTGCATGTGTATATAGTAACCCACACACTTCACACGCTCAAGCTACGTATACACTCACAGCTGAGACGCAAGGTTGCGTAAGCAAAATTTATGTTGAAAAAATATGTCTTTTTTCATAACTGTAAAATGTTTCATTCTGATGGTGAAGAATGAAAACCTTCCATGTCAAAAAAAAATTTTAATTTCACAGCAAACAGGAAAATTTGTTTATTTTGTATGGAGTACATCCACAGCTGTAATCTTGATATAACATATTTAGTTAAAAATTTATTTACTATGTTCACTATGTCAAACATACTTCGTCAAATTTTCAGTGCAGTAACATTTCAAAAACGCTGAAAATTGACATAGTAAGTTCCCATTCTTCACCATCGATATGTAACGTTTTCATTTATTTCGTATTCAAACTTAGGCCTTTGCCTTTTATTATATACTAGCAATGGTTTGCATTATCTGTAATTTTTTTCTACTTCGTGGATACTAGAACACACGACGCTCAAACTAGATTGCAACCGACTTTCTAAGAAGTGGGTTTCTTGGAATGGAATTAATTCAGGAATACACGTAACATTAATATTGGTGTGCTGGACATAAACTGGTCATGTCTAGTATCATTTTATTTCTACAAGTTCTGATTCATGATTAGGACAGCCTGTCTGTGTTCAGACACGTCTCTCATGATGACTGCACCAATCAGAACAAGATTATTGTGATACCTCAGGTCTGGATTTGCCAAGTAGACACGATACAAATGATAGTTAAAACATAGAACCGTTCAACAAGAAGAAGGACTGCGGATGCGTACACAAGACAGTGCAACCAAATGGTGTAAAAATGTTTTCGCTACAAACTTGTGATTCTAGTGGGTCATATCTTAGCACACACCGTACAGTTTACAAACAACCTACAGCACAGAATATTGTTTTGGAGCTTCCGCGAGATAAGCTACGTTAAAAGTTGTAAGTAATATTTTACATTATATGTGTTGTTTTTTACTATGTGGACCAAACGTCAAACATTACACTAAATTTATTTGTGACATTGGTATTTCTAAGTGTATAAATTTAAACATATTACATTATCGTATTACTGCACTAAAAATTACATATTTTTACAATGACAATAGTGTCCTAATACACTGTGTTAGTAAAAAAAAATAGCATGAACATTAATTTCGCTTTCTGCAACTAAATTTTTACTCTTACTTTTTAAAGTGTAATTTAACCTTCTTGTTAATATACCGCATCTACAGGGTGGGACTGAATTCAACCGACAAACTTCGGGAGGTGATTCCTTATGAAAATTCAAGTAGAATACATACGGGACGCTTTGTACCTAAAACTAATATTAAGGACGGTACGAGCCCTTAATCATGGAAAATGTAAAGTGTATTTTTGTAAAATAATGGAAATGAAGAGGCATTTAATAATGACAATTTGAGCACTGTTTTATACTACCTGGACCTTGAAATAATCATTAGAATCACATCAATACCTTCCTTGGACAGTAATACAGAACACTAGGGTGGCTACCCCTTTTATTACATCCCACATTTTTACAATCAGGAATTACGAACTTTTAATTTGGTGTTATACTAGAGAAGAACGACAGAAGTAAAAAAGGTCGCCTTGTTGTAAATGCGTAGGACCATTCGTTTTCGCGTAAAATTCGTAAAAAGAGTGGTTGCAGTAAGACAGTTCTTACTACGTAGGCAACATGGCATACACATTTGAGGGATGAGAGAGAATGGAGGCCTAACATTTCTTCAACCGCTAAGATCATTATAAATGGTAACACAAAGAACTTAACAATGTCAGAGAACCGGGAAAGGAATCGGCCATGACCAATATCAAGGAATTCAACCCATCATTCGCCTGGAGTGATTTCGGAAAACCATGGGAAACAGAAACCAGGATGGACGGAGTCGGGAATCGAACCCGTAGATTCCTGTAACGTGATACACTTGCACCACCTCACCTGTTGACAATAATGGAGAAAAATGCACATACTGTACACGTTAAATTAACGATGGAGTACTGTTACATTCGCAATAATTTTTCTGTTTGCTTAAAGTCAGTGTGTGATTACAGACATACTATTCGTATTCCTCACGTTCCTTTATATGTATCACTGTAGTCGACTAATGAGGATTACATACGAAAACAGTGCGTCGTGGGAAGTTGCAATAAGAATCCAGTTCTGGTACAGTCATACTGATCAATAAACATGTTCGTATAACATGGGTATGCATTTATATAAATATTCGCAGTCATTACGACATGCCGAACAAGCGAGGTGGGACATTAAAAGTGAGAACACGAATTGGAATATTTGTGAGGGCTTGCAGAAGAACACATAATAATTAAATTTTATGTAATCGTATCAAATATATGTATTACACTCTACCATTTTTATAGCGTCCAAAAGGTATTAGAGTACACAATAGTGAATTCAGTGAACTTTATGTATCCAAATACACTACACACTGTAATATTTTATTATTCATATTACAATTACTTAAATGGCTTGATTTAAAGAAACGTCGTGCAGTACATGTTGCAACACTACTTAAAAAAGTATTGAGAACAGGGCGCCCGGAGTATCTTTCAAAAGGATTCGCTTTTCTGTACACAAACGCTCACAATCAAAATACGAGGTCACAAATACAAAATAAATTGTCTTTTCCTCCGCATAAATCCTTTTACGGGACGTCTTTTACTGTAACAGCCACGAGAATTTGGAATGATCTCCCTCAGTCGGCCAGAGATGCTTTAACTAATAAATCATTCAAATCCATAGTAACAGAATACGTAAATCTTAAATAATTCTTCCCTTTACTTCCATCCGTATTGTGCAGTGCTACGGTATTTCAGTAGTCACACGAGTATATAACAGTAACTAAACAAGTACCGGTAAACATGTTTTTTATGCTTGCAACTTTGAAATAATTCAATAATTAGCAGGTGAATTTGATTATAAGGGCTCTTTAGATGTATGAACGTGTGAATGTTGATGACATTGAGAAACTGTATGTGTGCCGAAATAATGTGTGTATGAATGTATGTATATGTATGTATATATATATATATATATATATATATATATATATATATATATATATATATGGCTGTAAATGTGGTACATCGACTTGCATAAATATGATCTGGTTTTTATGAGTATCTCTGATTTTTTTTGTGTATAAGTGAATGTGTTTTGGGCTCTATAGACTCTTTTTTGTGAATGTTGAAGGATTTGAAATTGTATGTGTGCAGATGTATTTTTGCAGGGATGAATGTGATACATTAAATAGGAAAATGTGATCTTAATTAAATTAAATAAATTTTCTTGGATGTGTGAAAACCTTTTAACCTACAAAATACAAAATAGCTACAGTGTCTAAAGTTTTATTTTATCTCATCCTTTGTGTATAGAATCAAAATGTTTTGAATCCATTGTACAAAGATGTTATTTGCACTTAAAACTTCCTCATGTAATTATTAATTAACGTGTTAGAGTGATCCATTAATTATGAATAGCTGGAATCTTTGTAGCCCTATTCGAGTGAATGAGAATTTTATCTGTGATGTATTTTTTTTTTCAGTGTTTTAATTTTTTTGTAATTAGGGTTTAGCTAATTTTTAAGTTCACATGATAAAACCTCTAATTTCATTTAAATTTAAAAAATTGTTAAACAAAAATTCTACTTGTTATTAGTTGTAAGCACATAATGTTTAATTATATGTATTCAAAAGTGTATGTAATTTAAGTGCTTAAGTGTAAGAAAAGGTAAAATGCCATAACTTCGCCACATTATTAATAAAGACGTTATATTATTATTATTATTATTATTATTATTATTATTATTATTATTATTATTATTATTATTATTAAGAAAACCAAATTTATGTAGGGAAAAACAGAAAACAGACTATTGAAGACAGATCGTGACATGACGTCGTACACACGAATACTACAGTATAAAATGAAATACTACTGACGGCACCAAAATCTCTGTCCAAAATAAAATAATTCGTTTAATTCATGTCTTCATTAAAGCTTACTGGCCGTTCTAAAAATCTTGAATGAAAGGATAACTGAGAAAATAATATGTGAGTGCTCTCAAATACTATGTAGAAGTAGAAGTGGGAATAAGGATAGTTAAGTAAGTTCTGATAACATAGCAAAGTGCAGGAGAACGAAAAACATACGGCAAATTAAGTTATCAATTTTGTCTATAAATTACCGATAGTTTTCACTTACTAACAATGCTCAGGTAGACCATTTAAATTTCAAGGGTCTCCGTGAGTTTAAACAAAATACGTCCAAAAATATTACTGAACTGTTCTGTTCGGAGAAACGCGGCGGCGAGACGTTAACACTACTGAGATGGAGGTTTTACCGGGAATTCTTAATTCTTAAACCTTCCGATGCAACATGGGAGGATCTCAGCAAGCCTCCTGGACTGACCATCGGGACATCCATCCTTCATTCCTTCAGTGGAACTCAAAAGCGCAGGACTTCGACCCAGGGTAGCTCGGTGTCTCACACGCGTCCATTCGCCATCACAGTTCATAGAACAGACCCTTCCTTCAGTCGCGTCCGTGCTTATTCTTTGCCAGCTTGTAAATTTCTACTGCACTTAAAATGTTTTTATGCCTCGCCCAAATCACTCCAGTGCCGCACTAAACTGCTCTTTCTTACGTACTGAGAATTCATTATAAAAATAAAAACAACAAATGAATTAACATTAACACTTACAAATTCTAAGTTATAAAGTCGGCCCCAATATAACAAAAATACAAATACCATTTAAATGATGACATTAACATGACCAGTATTTAAAGTTTAAATGCCTGTAATTAAGGGCTCAAACCTACATGTTACAACTGGTATTACAAAATAGTAGTACCTTAATACACAGACAGTTCTAAATTAATTTGTTACTTGTATTGTAACCTTGTTTGTTATAACGTTACCCATTATTGTCAACGAGCGAGGTGGTGCAAGTGTATCACGTTGCAGGAATCTACGGGTTCGATTCCCGACTCCACCCATCCTTGTTCCTGTTTCCCATGGTTTCCAGAAATCACTCCAGGCGAATGATGGGTTAAATTCCTTGATATTGTTCATGGCCGATTCCTTTCCCGGTTCTCTGACATTGTTCAGTTCTTTGTGTTGATCTTAGCTGTTGATGAGATGTTAGACCACCATTCTCTCCCATCCCGGGGGCCGCGGTGGGCGAGGGATCAGACCTCTCGCCTCCCACCAAGGCGATCCGGGTTCGATTCCCGGCGGGCTCGGTCCCCGGATTCTCGCATATAGGAATCGTGCCGGACGATGTCGCTGGTCGGCGGGCTTTCTCGGTGATCTCCCGTTTCCCCCTCCGTTTCACTCCGGCGCTGCTCCATACTCACATCATTTCACCCCCACCAGCGCTAAACACCTCGATGTTAAGCGCTGACCAAAATATCTCACTCACTCTCCCATCCCTCAGTTGGTACGGCAGCCAGCCATTCAAACGTGTACCTGTATTGCCTACGTAGTAAGAACTGTCTTATTACAGCCCACTATTTTTACGAATTTTACACGAAAATGGTTGGTCCTTCGCATTTACAACAAGGCGACCTTTTTTACTTCTGACGTGCTTCTCTAGTATAAAAACGAATTAAAAGTACGTAATTCCTGATGGTAGAAAAGTGACGTGTAGTAAAAGAGATAGCCGCCCTAGTATTTTGAATTAGGGAGCTAGGTATTAGTATGATTCTAACGTGAATTTCAAGGTTTCGGTGGTATAGCACAGTGCTCAACTTGTCATCATTAAATTTCTCTTCATTTCCATTATTTTACAAACATATACTTAAAATTTTCCATGATTAAGGGCTCATAGCACCCTTAATATTAGTTATAGGTGAAAAGTGTCCCGTATATTTTCTACTAGTTATTTCATAAGGAATCACCTCCCGAAGTTTGTCGGTTGAATTCATCCCCACCATGTATAAAGTTGTGAGCTTTGATAAGATATATGTACACGTATTTTATTCCTTGTAACAATAGGGCAAAATTATGCGTACGTGCAGTAGTTTCCCACAAGTTCTTATACAATAATGTAAAACTGGCATGTTCTTGCAAGTCTAACATACACTTTTGTGTACAGTACACACCCTGGTTTATTTTTCGATAATATGTAGTTTGTGCACACACGCACTTGATTTATTGTAAATATATAACATAATGTAATTTATTTGGAGAATAACTTAAGATTCTTGATTTAAAGAAAACTTTATTTCAGTTGACTACAAAGCTTTGTTGAGCTATAATGCTAACGCAAGCCTTTTAACATTATAAATACCTAACGATACAAGTAGTCTACCAATGGTTGCACATACACAATGGCTAAAAAAAGTATAACGACATTGATTGCGACATTCAGACAGTTTTTTTTTTTACAGCGCATGGATAGACTGTAGACCTATTACATTTCCAGCTGTGTCCCGTACGTATTAGTCTTTTACCGGTTCTAGGGCAAGAATTTTTTGTGTCAAAAATTCAGTCTCATAACAGTAAAAATATTCTAATTAAAATATTCTGTCCAAGAACAGCAAAAATATTTCATCAAAAATTTTCAGCCCAAGAACAGTAAAATATTTATTCAGTTAAAAAAAATATATTTTTTTTAAATAATGAAAAACATTTTTAGTTATAAAAATAATACATAGAAAAAAAACCATCAAATTTTTTAACTATAAAAATTAGTTTTTTTAAATTAAGTAACAAAAATATTAGTTTTTTTTAAATAATTGTTTTTAATTTAATGTTTTTTATATAAATGTACACAAAATAATTTGAGGAAAATGAAATAATTGTTCAGGACGAATTTAAAAATGATATTTTTAAAGAATGTAATGAACAAAATATTAAATGTGATAATTGTCAAAATTATTACAATCCAAAAAATAAAAAAAGACATTTAAGAAGTAGAATCCATAAGGGCTCTCACCTTTACCGAAAAAAAAAAACACAAGAAGAAAATAATAAATGTGATATCTGTGACAATTGCTACAAACCTTCTCGTTTAGAAAAATATTTAACTCTAAAAAAATATAAATATTATGATAATAAAATGTGTACAAATGTAATAATCACTATAAAAAATAAAAAAGCCTTAAGAAATGTCAAATTCGTAAAAGTCTCCCACCATTAGTTTTAAAAAATAGTATAAAATGTTATTCAGAAAATAAACCAAAAACAAAACGTGAAAAGTTTACGAAAATTTGTGAAATTTGTGGAAAAGTGTACAATCAATTTTATAAGAAAAATCAGGAAGGAAGTAAAAGACATTAAGATACATCAAATATGATTACATACTTGAAGAATTTGATAAGTACGAAATACATGAAATTGCTTAAGCGTTTGAAGAAATAATATAAACTTATGGTATTAACCCAATAGATGAAGAAATTGTTCCATCAAAATTTCTTGAGGCTATAAAACAAATTGTAATAAAAATAAAAGAGTAGTTTAAGAAAAATAATTTAAAAGTAAATTTACATTTTTCAGAGAATATAAAAAGTGGTCAAGTTATGATGAAGAATTTGAAGATAAATCTTATAAAACTAAAAATAAATTGTTTTTAAAAACAACAGATTTAGAAGATTCTTATGAAGATGCTATTTGAAAAATATTAAGAGAAATGATGAAATATCAAGCTGCGAGGTGCATTGGCAGTACCCACCCAAAGTTTGTCCTGTATACTGTAATTTTAGCGTTGTTGGGGCGAGGTAGATAGTGTGTTTTCTGGTGTTTCTTTGTCATTCTTTTTCATTAAAGTCATTAAAGTTTGTTTCACCTGTAATATTATTAAATTAATTTAGGACACTGCAAAGTAGAGACCTATTTAAATCAAGTGTTTTAACTGCAACAATACGTATTGATTATAGTTATTATGGTGTTAATATGATTATTGTCTTGTTTCTTTGAAAGAAAATTCAAATATTTGTAAAGTGTAATATGTTTATACTGTTGAACAATGCTTGGGACGTTTTTGGAATAGAGACAAACTTAAACTGGTGCCAGGATACATTCATAGGGACTATTTGTTCAGTGCAAACCTGGATAGTTAAATATTGAATTTAACTGCATAAATTTAAATAATATTTTTGAACATTTAAAAATGACATTGTAATTTTCGCACATATGTAAATTATTGTGTTATTTTATTTTATTTTGTAAGAAGTTTTGTTTTGAGTGTTTGTTTTTGAATACGGCAGTCGAGTGGCGCTGTAAGGGGGAAACATGGTGCGAGTGGAACGAGTGAGTCATGGGCGAGCGAGGCAGATGTTTGGTTTGAGATGCCAGGAATGTGATTATATTGTGAGTGGAAGAATCGACCAATTAAACAAGTGTATAATGGTTGGCGCATTTATTTATGCCTTGAGAACACACGAACAAGTAAGTACCCTGATATTAGAGGATCTTAATGTTCAACTAGCCAGAGCAAAGATGGGGATTAGATAACAATGTTGACCCATCACAAAGCAAAAGTGTCTTATTGGACATTTAATAAAATACTAAATTTAGAGTTAAGAATGAATAAATAAATATATTCCACTAAAAGGGGGATCTTATGTTGATTGACCGGAAAAAATAAACAGGGAAAACCAGTTATAAATATTGAAAATAACGATAAAGATGATTTTATGGTAAATTGTATCAGCTATTTATACCGTAGGAATTTAACGTGAAAGAGTAAATAATTATATAAAATATAGAAAATAATTAAATGTGGTTTTTAAAGATTTTGAATTTTCTATTAAAGTATATAAAATTAATTTATTTGTAAAAAGAACTAATATTTATATTAATGTTTAAGCTCATGAAGAAAAATATAATGTTAAAAATGAAGAAAAATACGAAGTAGAAGAAGAAGATATGTTAGTTGATTTTTTAAATGACAATGAAGAAGAAGCTAATAATAAAGAAAAAATCAAATACGAAACTGAACGTATATTTTACCCACTAAAAATATAGAAAATAAAACTGTTAAACATATTCATCTTTTATACATTAAAAACGAAAACAATGATCATTATTGCTGGATAAAATATATTTATAGACTCCAATAATTTATAAGCGATTGTAAGGGACTGTAAGTACTTGTGGACACCCAGTGTGTAGTTTAGTTCGCTACACCCAGTAGCTCGCCGGATACCATTGGCTAGTTGTTGTCAGGCGTCAGCCGCGTGCTAGCCGGCCCGCCCCCACCGCGCTCAGAGCGCGAGGCAGTTCGTAGTTAGCAGTCCGCGAGGCATGACGTGTTGTAAGAGTGTTCAGTCATACGCCCGCGCAGTAAGACGTGCTGTGATGTCCGTTGCTAGTTAGCAGTCCGAGCAGTCAGAAGTGTCTTTAGTACTAGCATGACAAGTGTGGTAAGACGTCCG
>PNEQ01056683.1:0-24368 GCA_003012365.1 Medauroidea extradentata
TGTGACGTTTCTCATTTGACTGTACCAATCACAATAAGGTTACTGTAACACCACACGTCTGTGATTTGCGTGTAAAACCCCACGACACACGAATGTCAAAACATCCAATCTCTGACCGTGAAGCAAGTCTGCAGACGTGCACACAAGTCACTGACACAAAGTGAGGCAAATTTCTTTTCGCGAAAAGTTCATATCTCTAAACATAACATTCCAAAAATGGAATCGGGTCAAATAAAACAAGTAACAAACAGATAATAAATGAAATAAGAAATTAATTAATTAAGAAACCTAACATGCGACATACGAAACAAAAACACAGTATATATCAGACACGAACAGAAATACAACAAACGACACAACGACGAGACGAAACAAAACACAAAGATATCAGACACAAACATAAAAAACAACAAACGACACATACGATGAGACGAAACAAAACACAGTAGTTTTCCAGACTGTCAGTATTAACGACGTTTCGGGAACTGTAATCTGTTCCCGTCATCAGGTAGACACGCAGGGTTCAGGAACACGAGTGCGACTGACGAGGATGCGATAGTCCAATTAGAAAAACACTGCGGAGAATAATGTCTGATATTCAAATAGATATTGAAAATTAATGTGCCGTAAATGGCTACGACAAAAAGTTAAGGCACAAAATGTCAATCCACATAGGGCGAAATTGTTTATGGATTTTATATCCACGCAATATTTTTAATGAAAAAAAAATTTTTTTTGGAAACTACTACGGAAATAAATGTACGTCGTTTCAGCTAAATAAAGTCATTGGTTGAAAAAAAAATTTTACTAGCTGATAAATTAAAAAAAAAAGATACACCTAGATATACACGTAAGTAGTTTAATTACACATAAAATATAGTTCTATTTTCTACAGAGTGTCTTAAACTTAACAAAAGTATTCACTAAAGTTACTAAATTGAAGTTTTTCAGCGGGAATAGCTTCTACGACCTTTTATAATTTACACCAACAAATTTTTTAAATAATTTTTGGGACTACTGATGGCCCACCTCAACAAACTAACCACTGTGCCAAACGTTCCCCCTGTTTAATGACAAAGATGACATGGAGAAAATGTTATTGCATGTAGTGAAATTCTAACGACCAAACTAAACGAGCACAAATGTATACCTAGCCTGACATGGGAGTCGAACCAAGTGCTTCCCTCACCAAAGAGTCGGTGTACAGCCGACTACGCTACGGTAATGCCGGGCAGCTTGTACTATTCTACATCACTGATTGTGATTCCATTTTAAGTTAAAAGATAAGAGCACATTTCATGTAATTAAGATTTACGCTGCCAGATTAATAATGTGGAGGAAAGCTTTATTTCGGAACTAAGAACTAGCTTACGTGGACGTAATCGAAAATAAAGGACGAAAATAAAAACAGTAATACACAAAACATATGTTCAAGAGAAAATAAACGTTATCATAAATGTTTTATTGTTACTGCTATTCGGTAGTTCTGGCTCATTTCGCTACGTTATAGCTAGCGGTTCTCTCTGTTATTTGCATAGAGATATACAGTGTTTCTCTATATACTACAGAGGTCGCCAGCACTATATCACGCAGTGACCACTTAGAATTTTTGATACTGCCGGTAAATGTAACTGTTTATTGTCGATAACTTTGACATGTGGGAACAATGTTCATCGTTTGACATAATTACACTTATGTAGTTAAACATAAAATCAAAGTGAAAGAAGCATTACATGAAAGTATTTATTAGCTACGTTACATTAATATGATCGATATGATACGCATTTTATTACTCAATTTCTTCAGCATTATTAGAAAATTAATTCGGTGTAGAATTTATCTTGTATAGGTGGTACGGGATAAGGCGAGAATTTTTGAACACCTAATTACATTTTTTAATTTCAGGTAATTTGTACTACAAAACACTCTTTAACAACAACAAAGTACACTCAGCAACAATCAAAGTGTACGAGTTTTACAATACTCAAAAGTTGACGTCTGAAGGAAACTTAAAGAGAAATTTTTGAATGTTCATCTTGTTACGGTGGTCTTCTAAAGTGCTCCCTTTATCGCAAAATACATGTGATATTAAAATATATTCAAGCACAGTATTTCGAAGTCCATTTATCCTTCTAATTGAGTCAACGGGTGGTAAATTCACAGATATGATACAACCCGTCATGTGGTAATGTAGAGTGAATATATTTTGGACAGAGCTTACAAGAGAAATCTTGCACGTTGTAAAGGATGGTAAGGGTGAATAGAGACACAACGGAATACAAGTACCCGAAAAACACTGACATGATAGTTATCTTGAGACTTGTTTGAGTTCATCTGACATAGCGCGGAAAAATCTGCAGGAAATTTGAATTACAACTGAACTCAGAGCCTATGCAGTGTGTACGAGGGAATAAATTTACACAAGTTTGTTAAACGTAAGCTTTCATATTGGTTTTCATATACATGTTTCAATTTATTTAGGTTTGCAATAAATTTACTTGTCGACTTATTTGCAATTTATCAGGCTTTAATTTGACAATTGCAAGAAAAGGTATTTGACAATTGCAAGAAATGAAGTATATTTTAATTAAATATAGGTTTTACAGATTCCATTACACAATTATTGCTGTATTCTTAGCGCTTACAACAGATTGTATTCACGTGAAGTACATAGAATATGTCATAATTTTGTGTCTAATAATAAATGTTTACCATCTTAGACTTTAAAATAAAAAACATGTGTGTATATATACATATACATAATATACACACATGTTATTTTCTGTTTAAATATATTGAATTTTAATACACTACTGTAACTGAATGTTTTACAGTTTAATAACTTATGGCACATGTTACCATCATTAGTTTCTGTATTTCTAACGTAAAAATATTGAATCGATAAACATATTAAGTTTTGACAGTTAACATTTAACATTCTTTCATTACAATGAAACAGAAATTATTTGTATGACTTTTGAAATTGTAAAAAGTTCATGTGTTCTCGAATATGGCCTGAGGAACTACTCTTGAAATACTGAAGCAAATATCAGTTTATTGAAAAAGAACCATTAAAAATAGCAAAAGACAAAACGTGTCTAGATACCCTAAATTAAACTCTATTTTTTGTAATTTTTCAATAAAGCCTTGATAAAAAATAAATTGCTCCCCAGTTTTTAATAAATAAAATTTAAAGACTTATTCGCGTCTTATCGGGCCTTATTATTCTATCCCGCGTTAAAATGAGTAAATTACAATTAAATAGACGAATTAGTTACACAGTAGCCCCGTTTTAAAAGTTTCTCAAAAGAAAAAAATAATAATAACAAAATACGAAATATTTTCAAATAGAAATTTACATTATTCTTTTCAAACAATTTAATAACCAAAAATCATTTCGAGAACAATTTATTTTGTTTTCAGGATTAAAGGAACACAATACAACGCTTGGCGTATCTATAGCGAGTTGGCCTTCACGCCTGATAGGCAGGTAACCCGTGATACTTCCCACAGATATTTGCTGCCTACCTCCAGGTTAAAAAAGTTCATAAGTTAACAGGGTAAGCAATCTATGACGAATATATAGGATAATAAAATTGAAAGAGCGGACCCAGCACTTTATTCATGCATAGAAAATCAGTATGTGTCATAAATACAATCAAGTCATGAGCGTCTTGGTTTCGGGTCTGCTTGCTTGACCATCTCGGATTATTACGAATATATCATTCATGAAGTGGTTTCGTTTAAGGTTCGCGCTAACCGCAGAACAGAAGAAGAACTCATTAATTTTTGTACTGGCCAAAACGAATTTTTATCACAACATGTGGCAACACAGACTTAGTTCTTAAAGTGAAGATAAATCAACAGAAAGTGTTTTGTAATAGGAAGATATTTATCCGTTGATACCGTGCAGCGTACGTTCCAAGGCCAAACTGAAAAAAGAGTATAGTTGCAGGTACCATACTTCTATTAAAATAGGGACAACAAAACAGTTTGACTGTCGGTACTACTCTGGACAGTTCCTTCAACAATCTGTTTTGTAGAAGTTACCATCTGGTTTGTAAAAGCAACAAGGCTCTTTGTTTCTTCTACAAAACAGATTGTTGAAGGAACTGTCCAGAGTAGTACCGACAACCAAACTGTTTTGTTGTCCCTATTTTAACACAAGTATGGTACCTACAACTATACCTTTTTTTTTCAGTGCATTATCACACAGAACCGCCAGGAATACAGAGCGTTCTGCGGTGGTGTTGTCAGTTCAAGGACACAGGTTGTTTGTATAAAGATAAGAGCACAGGGGGACTAGGCGTTTCTGTAACCAAACACTGGAGAAAGTGAAGGAAACGTATGGACATAGCCAACGAAAATAAACTTACCAAGCAATCCGGTAGCTTGGAAATCACCTGCTGACTGTGTGTAAGATTAGCGACGACGGTTACAACTTGAACTGGCTTACCGTTGTTACAACACTTCATATTTTATTGTGCAAATTAAAATACCCATAACAAAATATTATGTGTCTGATCTGAAAGATTGTATTCAGTGGACGCGTAAGAAAGTTCACGCACTGTTAACAGTATAAATACATGTGTCATCGGAAATATGTAGTTACGTTTTACATTGGTCAGTTTTTTTTAAACGTTTTCTTATTTGAGCTGCAAAGTCGTGCCATACATTTTGCAGACATTTTCCTTTTGTGTACCCTGTGATCATAGTTGTACTCCTTTATGTTATTTCTAAGCCTTATTCAAATATTTTCCGTTAAAATTAGTCTTCTATCGCACCTTGGACAATGGCGTTAACTTCGCAGACTTACTGTACATTGCCAAATGAGAACAAACAAGTTAGAGATTGTGCAATTTGGCCGTAAAGATAATCTGACCGTTGCATAGTTGTACGCTGTGGTTGTTCATTGTGATAGACTTTCCCGTAATCCGATTTTGCACAACTAGAAACATTTTTTTGCCAGTCAGGAAGTCACCATGTCCTACCTTTTGTTTACCAAGGTGGTCATTTTCTATGACATTCGACCTTTAAAATTAAGATTTCTCTCTTACAAGTCGTATATTAATAGCAGTATTGAATAAAAACTCAAAACATTTAAATTTAACGTCCTGAAACTGAGTAAACTTTCCTGAGATTAGGCGTAGACAGTGTGTGTCCTATATTTATAACTGAAAGTGACAATAGTTAAATGTTGACCATCATATAAAACTTATTCAGATTCCTTATTCTGAAGCCTACCTGATGAAACAGCTGAAACCATAGGTAGAATGGGCAATAAATTTGGTAGACCAGAACCGATTATCACGGATCAGGTTACGAACTTTCTGTAAGGGCTCATGCCTCAGTAATGCCAGGTGTTACATGCGGTAAAGATAAGCAAAAGCCCAGGTCATACGCAAGGAAACGGAATGAGAGTGGATATTTGATGAAATGGCAAGCCATTAAGTCAGTAATCGTCACAATAATTGGGAAAGTAATTTACCTACTATACGTGTGAACTACAAACAAGAGTCAAGTTAATACCAGTACTCAGCAGTCACAATGCGAAAATACATTGCATAAAGATGTCCACTTACGAAGCATTGCTGTACCTCGTTCAGTTGGCAATAGCCACGTTGTTAAGTTACAAGGGAAACTGCATGATATGTGGAAGTCAGTGATACTACCCAATCACGCCAAGTTCCTACAGTAAGCTTCACAGTACAACAAGAAGACAGTCAAGAGACAATGCAAGGTTAGCGACCTCGTGTACATGAGCAACTACAAAGGTAATATTAACTTACATTAAAACCGCTGTGTCGTGTATGTAATAATCTTAAAGCTGAAGTTTAAAACTTTACGAACTTGCTTCCTGACAGTAATGTCAAAATCAGACAGAAACGAGCTTTGATTTAGATAGTAAAATAATTGAATTTTTGTTAGATACAACAACCTCTGAAGATCTGGAAAAATAAACATGAGCTTAGGAAATATTTATCAGAATTCTAAAAGCATATCTTCTGATGTAACTAATAATTCAAAGCAATTCTTTGAGAAATTTGAAAAATGGCAATATCGGCACACTAAATCAGTTAGAAATATTACAGCAGATTATATAGATTACTATGAAAATTGGTAAAAAAAAAAAAAAAAAAAAAAAAAACACCAGACGTGATTTTGAAGAATTGTTACAAAACGCGTTTAACGTGTATTGTAGAATTCGTTTGCAAATAATACTTTACGTTATTGTTACTTTAGTAATTATCGTTTTGTATCTAGTAATTTACGTCAAGCTGCTGAAACATCGTTAACCTAAGCTTAATACTGTACTCATCAAACCGCTTATGTTTCTCTATATTTTAAAAGTTATAAGTGATAGACCTAGTATTTCTCAACCAATTCACGCGACAATACCGTTGAAGGTGAGCATCTATACAGCCATTATGGTTTGTCGACAGTACAAGCAGTAGTTCATAACGATTTGTTATGGCTTAAAATAGAGGTACCACTTCAAAATGAATGAACACATTTCGTGTTCCATGAACTCAAATTGAGTTTAAATGCAACATGGTTCAATTCATCTTACATAATTTTGTTAAGTTCTCATGGAAATTAATTACTCTTTTTAATCACCAATTATTTGGTAAATAGCTGATCATAGTGCATTACCGTCTACAAAAATTGAATTTGTGTTTTACGGTAGGTGTGGGCTATATTATGAGACTAAACGGAAAAAATATCTTGTGGAGGCTACAAAATATTATTTTGGTATTTATCCTGCCAAAATTGTTTTGTTGTAATCACAAAACAATTCGCTTACACCGCTAAAATATTGTGCTGACCAAATATTCATTTTGTGATCACTACAAAATAATTTGACAAGGGAAGACTTTGTACAACACTTTTATATCAGTGTATTTTGTGAAAAAGACAGCACGTTTATTCAAATTAGTTGTACTCTCTGTTTACAGTAACCGATCTCACAGAGATTACTTTTGAATGGAGAAGTGCAACGATGACCTTGACAATAGTAACAATTGCTTCTCACTGTGACTTGTTATGAAGTAGTTGTAATGCTCTTACTGCAGTGAGTGGTGAACAGTAATGCATCTGAATATTACATGTCCAATATTCCACATTCCTGAATGCAAGTTAAACTCCATTTCAGTAAAATTGTTTCGTTAATTACGAACTAATTTAACTCTAGATAGATCAGCACTGCCAGAATTCGATGAGTATTTGCAGTCAAACGAATACTGTCTACCACGTAATCAGATCATGTACCTTGTATATAAGCCTGAAACAAGTGCTATCAGTCCTTAGTATTCTTTTTTGTATGTATACTGCAGTTGTTATACATCTTCCTTTAAGAAGGCTACTTGGCTAAAATTATAAAAGACAGTTGAGAGGTGTACAGCAAAGTGCCAGCAAGCTTATCAGAGCAACACTGTTCTTGTCTTGTCCCTGCATATATCTGTAATGTGTGATCCTGTGATAATGTGAATGTTCGCTGTGTGCTCCACTCTTCCAAGAGGAGGGTTATTGTAAGATGTTGTGTTACACACAGTCTGTACTAGTGTACGTAACAGCGCTGAGAAGCGACCACGGGAGTATCAGTACATAGCACGGAGCCAAGACGTGTACGGACCGTCAGGTTATCAAGTACTCGTGCAGCCTACTGTGGCACGTCAGCAGTCTTTGTCACTACGTTATTCAATAAGTTGTAAAGTTACGCATACTTGCAACAAATTTAGACATAGCGTCACTATCAGTACATAACGTCGTGTATAGCGTCGCAGGAACTTTATAATTAAAAGCAAGTGTGTGTATCTGTGCACCTACAGGCGGACACCTTAACCTTACCATCGGCGTCAGCGGTGATACTCGTGCACTGGAACTATCTGGTGTTAGGCCTACTAACACAACACTACTGCCACAAATACTCTCGTCAAGATGGTTAGTGTAATTTTATTTAAATATAGAATTTCGATGACATGAAAGAGATTATCAGGGATGCGACAAAATTTATGAATTTTGTAAGACAATATGCAAAACCAATAAGTGAACATTAAATATACCTACACCTCTCTGGGTGTGACAGACCCGTCCAGGCTAACTCTTATGTAGAATCATGAAAAACCCTTCATTACAGGTTTTAATATGGGTGTGAAAATAAAGTGATTGACGTAGAAAGCACCATAGTTAATTAAAGGAATATTCCGCCATTATAATTGAAATGCAAATATGATGTGCTTATTGGCCGAGGTATCACTACAAAGCTTAGCATAACGCTATCAAGATTGTTGTCGGCACTTAGCTGTTTTGGTCTTACGATGGGAAGTGCGGCGTGGCTCCCTGTAGTCTTCTGCTGCTCCAGATGACACGTATCGAGGGAAACTGCTGAGATGTCTTCCCTAAAGCGAGACCCGGCTCACTCTGAGGCCTCGACGTAATAAAGTTCATCGGCCTCCGCGGTAGCTCGTGGCAGTACTCACCTCACTACAGATTAATTAATACCACAATAAAATTACCGTACAGGCACTCTTCCGGCCACAACGTCCTCGCGCCGCGTCTTCGGCCTACCATTTAACACCTGTAACAACTCTTGATGTCGAACTTTAAATGCAAAATTAAATTATCTAAGCGGAGTCGTCACATCAACGACACGCTTCCTAAAAATCGACGCGTATTCAGCTAGCTCAAACTCGCTTCCCCTCAACAATGTAAAAACATACATTCTTAAAATGTTTGCCAAAACAAAACGTTGCTCTCGGCGTCGCTAAACTCTCAGAAATCCTCTTAGGGTGCTTTCTAGAATCCTAAACTAGTCACTGAATTTAAATATTCAACCAAAATAAAATTTAAAATAAAAACAATGATCGGAAACACGTAGAATTACGAAAATTACTAAAATGAACTTAACCCTCAAAACTCAAATTGTTGTCAGGCTGGAAATATTAATATAATAATAAAATTAATTAATTAACCATCAATAAGAATAAAAGCAATAACCTTAATAATATGAAAATATAAACAACACTCAATTTTACACGTAAATAACTTAGACTGCGGGGGTTCAAAAATAAGTAATTTAAATAAAAAAAACAAAGCTATGGTCCATATGTTACATACTGTACGTACATGTTTCATTGTAGCATCCGACATACACGTCCTTCCGGCCATACTGCAATTTGGACTTACAAACAAAAATGCCAGCATTGTCTCTCTCGCAGACGTAGTGATTTGCGTACCCGGCAGAAAATTCGTTTCGTAAGAATATAAACAGTTTTTAACCAGTATGAATAAAATAGGTTATATGTTACAATTACCTCAGAAGTGATTTAGACTTTCGACAATCCTGTTTTAATGTTACTTCTTTGAATTCAAACTATCTGTACGTAGTAACAGTTACCAT
The DNA here is from genome assembly GCA_003012365.1 of Medauroidea extradentata. Taxonomy (NCBI): domain Eukaryota; kingdom Metazoa; phylum Arthropoda; class Insecta; order Phasmatodea; family Phasmatidae; genus Medauroidea; species Medauroidea extradentata. The sequence continues at coordinate 9,401 of PNEQ01056683.1, forward strand.
TGATACTTGTTATCTGGTTGCTTCAACAAGTACATTATTCCACACTAACGTAACAGTTCTTCAAAATTTTAATGACATGGAAATAGGTGAACATGAGAGAGATTAACTCGAGCTAACGTCAAGTAAGTTAGCTTGTCTTATTAAAAATATAAAGTAAGTGTTTAGCTGATAATAGCATAACTAATCTCACTTAACTTTGTAAATGCATACCAGGGCTTCGTTGCAAAATAAAGTTAACAATTTCCTGTATAAAAATGTAAAATTAGGATGGGGTGGTTTCAAAAACCCAGTTTGAAGTATAAATGAAACAGAAAGTGAGATGCTACCTCATTGCACCAATCCACAAATGAGAAAATGATGACAGTTTAATGTGCTTCATGAAACCGTCACTGGGTGTAACAAAAATAATTTACATAAGCTTACTAACCTTTAAAAGGGACGAATTTTAACAAACAACACAGACAATGCCCATAAGCATTCTTTAATTTACTTAAAATTCGTCATAATCAAAGCGAGACAACAGTAATAACTTCTTTAATTTTTTGACATTCGTAGACTGCAGCATCGAGTTAATAATACTTAACAAATATTTACACTCGTAACACATTGCAAAGAATTATGTATAAAACGATTTTGAAGACGTGGTTCATATAAATATAGATTGAGGTTGGCCCTACTTAGCATAAGTTTGAGGCCCTGTGATCTATCCAGAAATCAACAATAAATAAAACATAGACAATACAATCTTTAAGCCATTCTTATCTTGTTAGTTAGTCGTGTGAGTAATTTAACAGTTTAATCTGCAATTCAAGAACATAATGTATTCGGACAACTTTTCTGTACTCCAAAGTGAAAAAATTTAACTATAAGAAACAGTATCATGGAGAACGCTTATGTTTTGACGCTATAATTCGTCTTAGAGTAGTGTTTTTACTAACACCTGGAGATCTGGCAGTTCGCAATGCACAGTCAAATATCTGGTTGCCTACCTACCAGAAAGCAGGCGCGGAATTTGGAGAAGCTTCAGTAACCTTAGGTGTGAAGTTAGGCGATAATAAATCAGCGTCGATGCAATAATACCGGTGAGGCAAGATAAAAGTGAGAAAGCTTGCGTATCAACGACAGTGTAAGCTAGGTTTTCTCCCTAACTCGATTGTAAAGTTTCAATGATTAATATTACAAAATTTTTTCCCCCATTCCTAGATAGATAAGCCTACTTTCCTCAACGTGAGTGCAAGTTAACTAATAAAACGAAAAATCCATCTTAGAGACATATAAATGTGAAAAAATTATTAACGTCCGGCAATATTATAACATGATGTGCATACAGTAATGAGAAACAATTAAAACAATATTTGGATGGTAAAACATTTTAATCAGAAATTTAATTTGTTTACAATATTTCCAGTAGTTCTCAAAATATAAATGAAGTATTCAATTCGTGTAATATTCGAAATTAGCAGGTATGCGTTTATAAACACAGCACGAACAAATATTTACAGTCCAGCTACCTTATTCAGTACTGAATATGTTCCCAGTGTCATACAATTTTAATATTCATAATCTGATTTTCATGTGATTTAAAAACATTTACTAATAGGCAGCATTTATTAAAACGACAATTTTCAGTATAAACCAGCTACATAGCTCACGTTGCTGTACTAAGACTAAATGTGTACCGAGTGTAATTAAATTGGGATACACGGATCTTTAAAACACCACAAGTTCTAAGAAAATTATCAAATGACGACCATATTGAAATTATGAGCACAGCGTAAATCAAATATATAAAATACATTACTTATTACTTTATTTGTATAGAGTCTGATGAAATTTTGAAATTCGTGTGCCAAACACATGTTCAAATGGACAACATTATGGATACATGAACCCAGCATGAACAAAAATGATAAAAAATGTTTCCTCAGATATCTCGACTGATTAAAAAACATTAAAATGACAGTAATGTTAAAAATTCTAACACAGCATGTACAAAAATCATAAAATTCAAAATATAACAAACCAGTATATGTGTACCTAGTTTGATTAAATTCAGAAGAAATGCATCCCGTAATTTCTTCTTACAGATAAGTAATATTAAAATAGCCGAATTCTTTAAAATATGAACACGCCATGAATAAAATGCGTAAACATGTCAGCTTTCTAAGAACTGAATTTTTTTTTTTTTTTTTTTTTTTTCAAAATTAATGTATTAGGTTTACGGGTTCTACATTTTTATGACAGGTTACCCACACACGCAGAGATAGAAAGAGAGAGGGAGAAGGTGTTATGAAAAGCCTACTTTATCCTTCAGGCAGTTAGCAAATAAAATGGCTATTTAAATTAAATTTCGTCACTATTTTCAGCAATGTACGGCGTATACGTTTAGATTTCATCAAATAATCTATCAAGTTATTGTGGTGTAAATGATAAAAGTCGTCATTTTATTACTGCACTTTATTTCGATTGTTATAAAGTCTAAACATCACAATATATAGTTGCGTAATCTGAGTTGGCAGCAAGCTAAGTCAAACTTAGATCTAAGATAGTTCAAATAAATGTATTTTTTTTTTGGTAAATGCTCTACGCTTCTTAATGTCGTAATTTCGAGAGAAATATTAAAGATAAATTGTATAATGAAACTATTATTTTTTAAATTAATTAGGACATGCAGCGTTATATTAGTAAGAGTTTTAAAAATATAAAAATATATGGTTTCTAACAAAAAAAACTAACATAATTATATCTAAGCTGCACTTTATAAGATGTGCTTATTTTGTCGGCGTTGGGGTAGATTATTCCAATCTCAAAATTAATTGAAATAAGGTAGTTACTTACAAAATTGAATTTATAATTTAAACACTCGAATGCATACTTCCCTTATGTGTTGCTTTCTCTCTAAATATATCTGACTACTGCTGGGTAAGACATTTGTACTTTTACTTTAATTTTTGTAACATCTTTATGAAATCTTATAACAAGAATATACAACACGTGTCTCTTGGGTCATATAATCGGCTTGAAGTACTTTGCTCCAAAAACTAATTAAAATCCAGTTTTCTGGTTCATTTAAAACACTTCCTTTTGTACGCTATGTGAGAAAGTTATAAAAATAGTAATGTCAATATTACTAACTTTGTCGATATATTTTTCACCCTAAACTCGTGTTATTTGAATTGTGGAGTAATTTTGAAAGAGCTTTTGAATTCATCCAGTTCTGTGTAATTTGCTAAGGTAAGCGTGGCTGGTATCTTCAAAGGTGTGAAAGTTAACAATTCCTTAGTGTTTAACACTACATTCTGAAGTGAAATAGCAAAAGTAATAAATTCTCTGTCAAATATGCTGCACACGTTCCCGCTAAGGAAGTTTCCTAGTTAATAAATTAGCACCATTTCATGGTAGTTTGTGTAATCTAATTAGTTTAAAAATAATCTGCGTTTGGAAATAAAATTTTTGAAGCGGAGATGAAAACCGTAACTTTTTCACTAGAGTGGAAGTTATGACACTGCATTATAAATTAAATTTTAAAAATTACAATTCCAACAAAATAGTACAATTTAACAGAATAAGTTTATCATACATATCTTTATCTCAAGTAATTTATAGATAGTAACCTAGTTGCATTGTTCGTGAACACATTTCTGAATTAAAACTCTAAAGATAATTTTTTTTGGTGATAAATCGACTAAAAACGTAGTCTAGTTTCCATATTTTCGGTATTTTCACTCTTTTGCTCTTTTACACTCACAGATACTAATCCCTTCTGTCACTGTTCTCCTTGGCTTCAGCTCCTCACGGTGCCCCATCAGACGAGAACACGCCCAGCTGTCGCCTGCTCATGTCTCGGTAATGTGGTACTGCCAGAATAAGCTCCTGCTAAACTGGTGAATCTAATTTCTTCACTGAAAAAGAAAATAAAGGAGTGAAATTATATTGCAAGTAAAATAAGCAAAGTACGGTACATTTACATATAAAGAAAAAGTGCCTGACAAATGTATGGAAATATTCCTTTACAAGTAAGTTAATATCCTTCTATTTGTCATGAGTCTTTCCTTAACATAAAAACTATGAAATTTCGGTCATATTTGCACCCATTTGTCTATTTCTGGTACCATAATATTATACAGAACCTAATTAACGATTTAAAAATTCACTGTGAGATTTAGTGAAAATACACTACTATACTAAGTATCAGGGCTCAGTATCAGATGGCTTGAGAAGAACGTTACTTCTGTAATTTAATGCCTATGCGTCTCGTCAAAAACACTTCCATGCTATTAAGGACATTTCATATCTCTTGTTTACAAGTTACGTAAAAGATCTGCGCCAGTCAAACGGTAATTTTGCTTTATGAGTTCATTAAGTTTCACTAGTCATGAGTGTATACTTTATTGTAGAGTGCAAAATTTTGACGGTTAATGATGGGTTAAATGAATTTGTAATACAAGTTGGCGAATATTACCTTAGACTGTCGGGTGAATTTACCAATGTTGTTTACCCTGAAGTTTCTTAGCAAGCACATGGACCAGCCGAGAAATGACATGAGAGGCGCGATATAAGTGTAGTTCTCTCATGAATGCAGTAAAACTGAACTCTGTCTTCACCGTGTGTATTTATTTCCTCTTCCAGCAGGTCGCTCTGTCCTATTTCATGGGCAGACGTTGACTACTAGCCTCAAGGCTGTGGTCTAGCTGGTTCAACTACATTCCTACCTGCAGCACCGCTATCACGTTAAATATTCTACACGCCAGAATGTTTACTGGTCTACTTTACCAACGTTTTACCCCACAGGTCGAATCAATATCCGTTTACTTATGTTTGGAAATTTCAGCCTTGCCCCTCCCTTCCTTCGTCACTTTTTCCAAAGTCGAAAACAGGGTCACAATCTGCTAAATTATCCTACACGAATACCCGTTAGCATTAATACGTAACTCAGAAACGTTAAAATTATTAACTTTTCGATAGGTTTTGTACGTAAGTTGTGTGGGTATCGTTTGACATAAATAAACGGAAATAATGACGTGTACGCACAGTTTTTTTAATCAATTTCTACCATATTCAAATTCGCGAATGAAAAGCTTTGGAATCGCCAATAGTATATACTGTTGTAGGAGACCCGGATATTTCTCAGATTAAACTTAAGAGTGTGCGCGGTAGACAGATAAACGCTGAAAACATCAATTGATTTCTAAAATTTTTTCGAAGCCAATATTAATAAAATACTCAATGACAATCCTAGATAACGGTATTCGCCAACTTTATGACTAAATATTTATTCAAAATTACTAATTCGTTACGGGTGATCTCTTGCGCCGCAGTTAAATGTACGAGGTTCGGCGTCAGAGTTTGTGCCTCAGAATTTCGTTACACTGGAAATAATTTTGTTTAAAACGTTGGCTGAAACTATTGTCTAGGACTGCTACGGTTTAATTTTCGAAAATTGGCTTCAAGAAACCTACACTTATTTTATTTTAGCGTTGAATTACGTACCACGCCCTCTTAAGCATATGTTATAGGCAGTTCGGAATGAAGTGAGCACTCGAAAAAGCCCTGCTAAAGATCTATTTCTAGCCCATTCGTATCTTTCCGCGTGTAACGGCTAACGACGGGAAAAGTCTAACCTCCTGGGACACGTCACTTTATATTTGCGCGTGTAAGATAAATTGTTCAGTCAATAGGTACATATATAGTTTGATAAAATAGAAGTTAATTATATAAAATACAATTATATCGCTGTCGGTTGATTTTGTTTCAGTATTGTTGTATTTAAATACGAATAAACACGGAACTATGTTGTGTTACTTCGTTGCCAACCATACAAGCAGTAAGATGACTATCGGTAATGTTGAATTATATGTAGTAACAACTAGTGATATTTTTCAAAGGTTAAATATTTAGTGTTCACTTTATTCCAAACGGCCTATAGACTTTCTACTCTCTGATTGTAAGTTACTTCGTGATTCTATAATTGTTTGTCAAACTCGTCCTTAAGAACATTAAAGGAATAGTAAACCTGAGCACTACCTTGCCATATGTATGACTGTGTGACTACAATCTGTGCTACGAAAATATACAATTTTATAAAATATATAGAAATATATGATTAAATTATTAGTTTATTTTTAGTTACAGTTAAAGCGAATTTATTGAGTAAATTAAAGCGTGTCGCACGTGGCTCCGTCATGTTGTAATAACATGGTTCCATACAGAAGAAAACGGGTGACTTCAGAAGTGAACATTTTCAGAAATATTTACACCTAACTCTTGGCGTTAACAACCACGGAATCACCAGGTCTGTTCTTAGAAAGGAAAACAATACTCTATCATCCCTGTTAATCTTTCTTAGCTCGAGTGTCACTCATAGGCCAGAACATTAGCTAAAATGTTTGTTTACTTAACCACTCAGGAGAATGTGGGCTTCGTCTCTTGTTGATCACGATGTCTACGTCATGATTCATCCTGTCCAGCATTTCTTCTTTACACAAGTTCATTCTCGCTCCATGGTCATGTTTGTTTAGACGCTGAGTAGCTTTAATTTGTAAAGTTGTTGCTGAAATTTTCGTTATGTGGGAAGCCGATATGAAATCCTTTTCAAGCATAACGAACTCTTTAGATCTGTCCAAATAGATGCCATCTCAGGTATGTTATTTCTATATCATAACAAATTCAGTTGGCATTATACTTAAAAGAAATACTGCAGTAGATTTTAGATAATTGAAATGAACTCATTATTGTAATTTCGGTGTAAATTACTTTGAAATGATACATCTAATAATAACAAATTTGTTGCCTGTATATGAAACAAAAGTAAGCACAAAGTGAAGACCTACCATCAAGGCGTCAGTGCGTAAAACTATTTTTTCTAACTCACTGTCACTTCAACTCCAGCCATAATTACGTCTAAATACATGACTGGATTTAGTTTCTTGGACATACTACATTGCGAAATAGATGGCAGTCAAAGCAAACTAAAGATAATAGAAAAACATAAGTAAGTAGAGTATGCTTTAGTCAACCGGATACATAACCAACATAAAATTCTATACGTGAAATCGGGTCAAATAAAATATGGACAAACAAAAAATAAATTAAAAAATATAATAAAAAATAAAAATAAATCAATGACACCACCAAGGCAGACCTCAAACTTGGTGGTGTCTTGGATTTATTTTGATTTTTTACTTTTATTTTTTTTTTCATTTATTATCCGTCTGTCTTTGATTTATTTCACCCGATTCAATTTATGGAATTTTAAGTTGTGTATGTATCCTGATGACTAAAGCATACTCTGCTCACTTATGTTTTTCTATTATCTTCAGTTTGCTTTGACTGTCATCTATTTTGTAATGGAGTATGTCCAAGTAACTAAATCCAGTCATGCACGCCCATTGCACAGTTCTTTCAAAGATCATGTATAAATGCATGCCACCATAAAACGCCTTGTACCTTATCCAGATTGAAACACACGTGTTACCTTAAAAAGTCTCGTTAAAACCAATAAATAACCCAGAAAATGCGAAAAGTAGTATGAAAACTCTAAACCAATTTTCTTTCGACTGGCAGTCAGGACAAAACTGAAACACTCATAACTTTAACGCATTGAGTACGAGTTTGTAAGAATTAATCACTGTACGTTTGAGGCGGAAGTCAGTGAGTCGCTAACATGTATCGTTGATAACATTTGACGTAGGTATGAACAACATGCAGAGTCTGAGAAATGATGAATAATTGAACAAAATGAAGCAGGGTTGACGCCCCAATTAACTGCTACAATCTGGACATTAGTGACCTAAATAAGCTCCAGTGAGAATGAACACTCCCGCCAGCACTGTTTTTATTTTATGTTCTTGTGTTTTCTGTGTGGTGGCACCCCTTCTGGGCCAACAAGTGTTGCCAATCCAGTCGTCTTTAGTTCACGATTCTACTCAGCTGGAATAAAAACTTTATCTGTATCGTATGGGGCAGCAACTCTGTGAAGTGGGAGAGGTCCTTCCACTAGCTCTTATCAGACATGCCCAGGACACCATTGTTTTCCAGCCTCCTTACCAGTCGCACTCCAGTTCTCAGACCCTGAGTGTCTTTGCCTGAAGACGAGAACAGATTCCAGTTACCAAAACGTCGTTCTTCTGCTCTTGTCTGGAAAACTACTGCTTTTTGTTTCGCATCATTGCTACGTGATAATTTTCTTTATTTTTGTGTTTCATTTATTTTTCTGTTTGTCCTTCAGTCAAGGCAGGCCTAAATCGTGTGTTTTCTGCATTAGTGGTGTTCAGTTTTTATTTATTTAATGTTTCCGTAATTTTTTAGCTGTACTTGTTTTATTTTACCCGATTCCATTTATGACATTTTATGTTGTGTGAGTGTCCTGTTGACTAAAGCATGCCCTGATTATTTACGTTTTTCTGTTGTCTGTGGTTTTATGACAGACATCTGCATCGCAGTGCAGTATCCAAAAAATTGCATCCAGTCAAATGTGTTTCCGTTTAATCCTTGATATATAACGAATCAGTCGAGATAGTGAGGTGCTGTGTTCATCAGAATTATGCTTACCTAAAATATTACTAATTAATTTTGTTTTTTCGTTATTCTACCCTTGAAGGGATTAGATAAAGTGAAAATTATTTTTAAATAAGCATTGATTTATTTGGAACCTGGAGGGGTATGGTAGTTATTTTCTCCTCATATGGCACTAATACAATTGATTATAAAGTAAATTTAGGATTTTTATAAAGTCGTCTCTTAACGGCGTGTAAGGTGTGAAAGAACATAATATGAATTTCCGATTAACCATCAATATTTATCTTGGCAGGTAGGTTGTCGACATGTTTTATGCTTCATAATAATGCTTATATGCAAATAAGTTGCTTCAGACGATTTCTAAATTCAGAACATTAAAGGGGTTAGATGGGTAAAAACGTGTTTTATAAAATCCTTCAATACATCTTAAACGTAAACAAATACCGGAGAACGATAGAATTCCAATTCCATAGAAGCATTTCACAAAAAATTAAATTCCATGTTATTTTATGTGCAGTTTAAGTAAAAAAAAATGTGTATATCGTATTACACGGTTTCGCTGATCCGATTAAAATTTACAGTCATTTTACTTCAAAATAAGTATGGCTACAGTGAAGTAATTCATACGGAGTTACTCATTGTGATTAGGTACGAAAATGTGTGCACAAGATTGCTAAAGGTTCAGGGACAACCACTAAAATTAGCATGGCTAGACTTGAGGGAGGACTGCTTCTCGCATGGACACGTGACCTGCACCGGAGTAAGTTGATCTATCACCTTGGTAACCCAAGCTCCAAATTGTCGAACAGGTAATCTGGAGTACAATGACGTTATTTAATAACAGTAAATATTAGCTGCTACGAGTGTTACACGTGGACATAATTACGGACGGGCTAGTACTGTACGTAACGAGAGACTTGGGGTGGTGTTAAATTTGATAACTTAGTCACGCAGCATTACACACATGATGTAAATGGGGGTAAGGTTAATTATACTACAGGTTAGAAAGAAAATACGTTTTCTTATGGGAGAGCTTGGCATAGGGAAAATTTCTGCCACTAGTTTCGCTTCAATCGCTAAGAGACCAACGAAACCGTAGTAAAATTAAATATAAATAAACTTTGAAATTGTATTAGTCATTTAATTTAATTTTAAAGTGAAAAGAAACCAATTTGGCGTTTTAAATTATCAACTTAATGTAACTTAAAATTCAGGAAAGTTCTGTGATTGGTCAGTTTGGGGCACTAGCGATACCAGCGCTCAAGTGGCAGAAATTTTCCCTGCGCCAAACTTATTACATTGATCTTTCTAAACTGTAGTAGAATTAACCTTAATGGGGGTGAATATATGTCGACCTGACAGCCATGCAGTAGATGCCAATAGCCAAGTTCATTGTATAATTTCGTTCAGAATTTTTGGAGATTACCGAAGTGGCACAAATTTGGAAAGTTTGTAACTCCAAGAACCCAAAAATTAGTGTTTGCACTTGCTTACACGACACTGTCAAATTTCAAAACGGTCGCCTTCAAGTTAGGTTTTCCTTAAATCTCAGCAATGAAAAAATACACAATGTAAACGTTAAAGATAATTTCAGAAAAGTTCTACCAATATATAAGCTAGCATTTCAATTATCACGCAGAATATAGCCGCTAAAAATGTTCATCAAATAATTTTCTTTCAAAAATGTTTCCGTTTTTAATAATTTTGTTTAATTTTCCGCCTGTTCAGTTCATTATTATCACTGCTAAGGCTTTCCCAGAAATTTAAATTAATGATTTTTTTTTTTTTTACATATTGTTAGAACTTTATTTTCCCTTACCAAAATCATTATGCTTTTTTATTTGTTTTGCTGTTATTTGCATAAAATAATATTTGAATTTTCCATATTCCTCAGGTTGCAAAAATGCCCGATTTACCTAAGTTCCATTAATGGGTGAAGGAAAAATAAATGTTTGACATAGGAATGTTGACTACTAGGACGAGCGGCGCAAGGGCAGATAAGTGTGACCACGACGAACAAGGAAGACTCAGGTTGAACGCCCTACGCTGACCAACAGACAGGGTCGCCGCGGGCGGCACTTACGGTGCGGAGGTCGTCTGCTCAGTGCCAGGGTTCATTTACAAACCCGCCCGTACACCGCGTCCAACAAGCCGCACACCTCCTGCATCAACCTCTGACCATGCACCTGCTTCACCGCTCACTCGAACAATAACATTGCGACTTGTACTACTAAGACAACAAGGAACTCGGTTACTTTATATACATTCTACATTATTGAACTTCATATGTACCTAAGGAAGCAAATTTCTGTCTCCTATTCATCACGTATTTACTACAGCGCAAACTTGTTCCTTTATTGTATGCCTACATTATTTATAGACACTCTTCTAAATGATATTGTAACAAGTTAAGTCGCGGAATCGGAATTCTTCTAGAAACTTTAATTTGGCATATAATCAGTAATGCTCTTCTGGGTATATATTTGCTATCAAAAAATTGTCGAAACGGGCAGCTATTTCGAAGAATTTTTAAGTGACAAATAGCAGGAAGTGGCAGAAAATCACATTCATTTACGTTTTCCTAAAGCCAGCAGCAGGCTCATGATGAAAGAAATGTAACTTGTGTGTGTCTTGTATGCGACAGATTACTTTGTTGCACATTTAAAGTAATATTTACGTATAATTATAAGCTTAACGTAACTATCAGAGCGTGGCTCATTGTCAACGCATGTACTTCATGCAATGTAGATACATATTTTATGAACTTCCTCAGTATGTTTTCAGGTAAAAGAAATAATTTCGACATATTGTAGGCCTAACAAGTTGTGGCGAAAACAGCTTCTGAGAAGTGACGATATGGTATTATAAATACAGTCAGTGTAGTTTGATACTTTTTACTTTTAACCGGTGGGTAATAACTAAACATTTCATCTTTACAAAGAGAGTGCGTTTTTATTATTTTTCAACATACGAATGGGCATGTTATTATAAGTTACATATATTCATTCTACACATCGTTTGTAACTATAATAGCGTGCGTATTTTCCAAATTTAAGAAAACTATACTTCATAATTATTTATATTTATGAATGCTTTCGTTTCGTCTATAACTACTGAATAATTTAAAAATGTAATTATTCACAGTTATATTATTACATTATTGGAGGAGCCGGACCTGTACTGGTAAACTTCTGCCCTCCAAAATCACTTAAATATACGGGAACGTTGTTGGCGCCCAATTGGTTTGAAGAATACTGTAATCAATATTCTGTCATTTTTAACTCTGCACTAATCACATAACTTTAAAGCTTAAGTTTTAACTTGTTAACTAATTTTTTAATAATGAAACAAAAAAATAACGATATGACATTTCATATATTTTAATGTAAAATGTTTTTATTTTCAATTCTGACTTTAATTTTCAAAATATTATGCCCCTAATAAACACAGAAAATTAAAACAAATGACAACCTAGACGTTTTTAGCGTCCGACTGGTGCTACTTTTATCTCGACAAGAAATTAAGATCACATATTAGCATTTTTACATCGGTAATCTATCATTTCACACTGATTTGCCACACACCCAGCTAATATACTATTATGCAGTTGTAATCACTTGTTCAGCTTACTAAACATGCAAAATATATTACCTGAAGTAACCAAAGGAATTATTAGTTTTCTGTACCAATAATATATGCAATACATACAGGATATTTTAAACATGTATGTATGTACACACGTACGTGTATAATATATGTGTGTATGAATATACACATACACAAGTGCGCTGCGAAAAACTTTGTCATACACAATAGAGGACAACGCTAGAGGGTACAACCACAATATTATTGTGAACACACACAGACCATAGGTCTGTTGTATGTAATGATTGGTTTGCGGTCCATACGATCTTAGAAATTAAAGATGGCTGCAAGACTGACAAGCTGTCGAAAGTACACGTATCACACTGTTTGTTTCCTGTTTACAGCGTACAGTAAAAGGTGTACAAATCTATCGTACTTTAGAGGAAATATTTTAACTGTATCCCCGAAACTTAGCTGTCGAGGATCGTTCCGACAGTTCTTCAGTAGTTAGTGCTTTTAGTGAGGAAACCAATCACAATGTACCTACGGTTCCTAAGTTTGTGACGTCTAGCACTCATTTTATTTATAAAAGAAGTTTTCCTACATGCTGTGTACGCGTATGTATGTAGGTCCTATGTAAGTATATGTGTACGTAAATGTAGGGTTAAATTCATACGTATATAAACGTACACAACATTTGCACATGCAGGACGAATCGAGACTATTTACTATATAATTCCCTTAAATTTACAATATAATTATGTAACATTATATATATATATATAACACTCTGAATGGTGTCAAAACAATTACCAACCAACGATTTTTGTTTTTGTTTGAATTAATGGAGTTTTTAGGTTACTTTGCAGGATATAATTACTCCGATTTTGTACATCTTTACAGGACAATGTAAATCACATTTTTTCTCTTACTTAATTTGTGGGGTATCACAAAGCGAAATTAACACACATCGCCCTGAATCACCACTAGTGTTTATATTGAGCATACACATACACACTAACACACACACTGTGCCCAGAAACAACAGCGTAATAAGCACCCCACGCTAATCCTGGGCTAAACTGGAGACGAACATGTTAGAGGCAAAATGTTGTACTATAATATTTTACATGCACATTACAACATAGCACTTTAGTTAGTCCCCTATTGCACTCCGCACATATCTTACTTATCTTACTATTACTGTTCTGATCGACATATTATGTTGTTGCAGGTTCAAATACCGAGCAGTCCAGCATATGATGCTACGTTTACTTGACGTAACATACATGATATAATACCTGGACGTCGAGCGCAAGGGAAGACTATCTTCGCTCAGTGTTGCAACATATCGATGGCCCAGTTCTAAAGGGAAACAACTCAAAATTCCCAGTTGTGAATAAAATGCATATAAAGAGATTTTCGTTTCACCGAAAAATTGTTAAACATATTTGGTTGACGTTATTTCGAAGCAAATGTATACAGAGGAAACTATTTAAGGTGTTTAAAACATTTACATTCTGCCTTGCTGAAATTATCACAGATTAAAATAAAAGAAATGCAATCTTCAGCTCTTTACTGACAATATTAAAAAAAGCCATGTTAATAAAACAAGTGAATTTATGTGTTGTTTTTCTTTTCAACTGGGTACAGTGAACTGCTGCCTATGTGTTGGTGGGCCAATCTAAAAAATGTCATTTTTGTTTTGTTTTTCTTTCGAACTGGGCCACCGATATTTCAAGTAAAATATCGTCATACCACTCTTTGCCACTTACATTTCCGTCTTACAGTTTAACTCAGGATTCGTGTGCTTATTATGCATATTTTTGGGACTTCATGAATATATAATTCCACGTCTCTTCAGTACTAGGTACGTCCTATTGTGCAAAAACTAGTTCCTTACAAAATGCAAAGTCAGTAAAGAGATATACGTAATTTTTTGCAAAATTAATAAATTGTAATTTCCTTGTAAATTGTATAGATAGTTATTCTTACACATTTCTTACTCTACACAAAATACTAAACATTCGGGAAAACAATTATAGAAACATTTGTAAACTTGAACGTCGCTATGAAAAATTCTCCTCATATATTCAGTTAATTAGGAATCTTTATTTCTAGAATATGTAGTATATTTCCAGTAAAACACTATTTTACATATGTGAACAATAAGTTTCTGAGACTGTTTTCCGCTACCAAATTATCGGATTAAATAATGGCACTTAATTCTTGTTTCCTGTTTTCATCACATTACTATGCAAGATTAACCTACCTCAATGACTCGGCTACAGAGACTTGCACTGGCTGTCAGGAAAAGCAAATACGGCGTCATGTTCGTGTGGATCAATAGTGACGTCACACGTATGCCCTGCGCGTGGCAACTGCGTGGCAGTAACCACCCAGGCGTGACCTTCCACTGGCCAAGATGCCAAACTGTTTGGTTCCACAGACTTAGTCACGTCGTGACTAATACTGTTGACACTGCATTGGTCGTCACTGTATGCTTTTCGTACTGAGACTATATACATATATACACTGGGCCGCTTGAAATACCTTGTACTAAACTTTAGGGTGTAATAGAAGCATTGTGCATGACAAATAAAATATTTAAGTGGCTCTACACACATCACTACACATACAAAGAAACGTGTAATTAGTATATACATGTTATATTATAGGTGATTCGGAATAAAGTGAACACTCAAAAAAGCCCTGATTAATTTCTATTTCCTGCCAGTTTATATCTTTCCGCCGATGTAAACACAAATAATGCCACGTGCTTTTATTTACATAGGGTCGTGCAATGTTTACAACTACATTAAACTGCTCCGATAAATTTTAGCTACAATATCTACTCATTAAATGC
>PNEQ01056684.1:0-30895 GCA_003012365.1 Medauroidea extradentata
TGCAATTATTTACTAAATAGTCAAACTTTATAGGGTTAGTTTTACGCGTAAATGTAATACAGATAGTTTTATCATAATTTAGATTCATACTATTATTCTTGCACCACTTACGGACTAAGTCAATATCAGCTTGAAGTTTAATGCAATCGGTTATATTACTAATTTTAGCAAATATTTTCAGGTCATCAGCATATAATAGACAATTAGCAAATTTTAATTGTTGTGCAATATCATTAATAAACTAATTAAATAAAAGAGGGGACAAAGTGCCACCTTGAGGTACGAAAGAGGATGCAAGAAAGGAAGTGGAAAAGACATTCTTAACTTTGACAGTAAGAGTTCTGTTCATCAAATAGCTCTGAATCCATTTAATATAGGCACAATCGAGACCTAAGTTGTTAAGTTTATGTAGAATGATGGAATGTTGACGAAAGTATCAAAGGCTTTTTTTAGATCAAAATATATTGCATCATATTGACCTCTCGATATGAGCACTATAAATTTCATTAATGTATTCAAATAAATTAGTTGTAGTATTTCTTTTATACTAAAAACCATGTTGACAATTGGATATTATATTCTTATAATGAAAATTAATATGTTTGTGTATTATTTTTTCCATTACTTTAGAAAATGTACAAAGAAGCGAAATAGGCCTGTAGTTATTTAGATTATGTTTATCTCCTTTTTTAAAAACAGGAACTACGTTAGCCTGTTTCCACATATTAGGAAAAATACCACAAGACAAATTTGTATTAATGACCTTAGTTAATACGGGGGCAAAGATTTCAGCACAGGCTTTAATTATAAAATTAGGGATACCATCAGGTCCTGAAGATTTACTAGATTTAAGATATCTGATAGACCAAAGTACTAAACTATTGTTGACTGTAGGGATAGGTGAGTATTAGAATCAGAGGAGAAATATATGTTGGACGTTTGAAAAGGTTTTTCATAGATCTCGGCAAAATGTTGACCAAACAGGTTAGCTACTTCACTTGGATCTTGTATTAAATTACCGTTATTGAGAATGGTTAAATTAGGGTGGTGACCATCTTTCATCAGTTTTACACACTTCCAAAATTGTTTAGGATTACGTTTAATGTTGTTATTTATTTCAAGAAGCCAAATCCTTTTATCAGCTCTAATTTTGTTCTTCACCAATTTGCGCTGTGCAGAGAAGTTTGGATGATTTTGTTCATTCTTTTGATTTTTATACTTTCTATAAAGATTATCTTTTTTCTTAATAAGCTTAATAAGACCAGAGGAAAACCAAACGGTATTTTCTATTAGATATCAAGGTCAATGGTATGTAAGTATCAATAATTTTTAAAGTGTTACTAGCCAAATATTCAACCATGAGGTTAACATTATTCATATTAAAGATAGGACTCCAATCAAATATTTTTAGGGCGTAATACAATGAGAGATAGTCACTGTTGCAGTAATCTCGAGAGGAAAAGTAAATATTATATGTCAGCTGTGAAACTTCAAGCTGATAGGAGCATACAATTGCAGGATGATATTCATATTCACTAACCAAGGGATCAGGAGACCAGGAAACTTCAGTAATGTAACTATTAGAGAAGACTAGATCTAAGAGAGACTTATCAGGTTTAGTAAAGTTAAATTGTGTAAGATTAAGTGAGTTAATATTTTCTAATAACAGTAGTCCTTCTTGTTTATTGTAATAATGTTCAATATTTTGGGCGTGATGATTTTTCCAGTCAATCCCTGGTATATTGAAATAAATAATAATAATAATAATAATAATAATGTTTTGTTTATGTTAAGGGATAGTTTATTTGCTGCTAACCATTTTTCTAGAATATGTGCATCATTTTGCATATCCATATGTATTTCAGTTAAATTCTTTCCGTTATAAAATACGTTAGTATCATCTGCAAAGAGGGTAGCTTTACTTTTAAGTGGCAAAATTGCTATATAATTAGTTTGTAAAAAGAATAACGCTGATCCAAAAACACGACCCTGTGGCACACCACTTGTTAGCTGTAAGCTTACACTATTGTACCCATCCATAGACACACATTGGGACCATTCGTTCCGAAAACATCTGAATCAGGATAGTGATAAGCCACGTACGCCTAGGTTTTCAATTTTTCCAAAAGAATTTTATGATCCCCAGTGTCGAATGCTACTTGTAAGTCAAGGAACAATCCTGTTGCAAAATTTCCTTTGTCTATGACACCTTCTATTGTAACCACAATGCTGTATGTAAAATACTTATTGAACTAGGTTGAAATCCATTCTGGTGGGTGTAAAGTATACTCTGTTTCTTTAGTAATGACAGTACCAGCCAGTTTTTACACATTTTTCTAATATTTTCAAGACTGTCGACAGAATGGAAATGGAACTGCATTTATTTAGATTCTTTTTTGTCACCACTCTTAAATACAGGGATTAATTACTCTTACTATTTTACATTTATTTATTGGGAATGGTGCCTAATTGATATGTCTTGGTTGTGAATGCTGCTAAGTGCCTACTTATTATATAGTATTTTTACATTTAATGAATATAGGTATTTGTGAGTGCATCTGGTGTGATACTAATTTTGTGTTTCAATGCAGAGATAGTTTGAGTTACTTCTTGTGACATAACTGGTCTCATAAACACAGCACTACTCGAGCAGTTAATTTTGGGTAGGTCTTCAATAGTTTGTAAAGATGTTATGTTTTTAACTAGAGACGAGCAAACTTGCAAAAAATGTTGATTGAAGATAGTTGCAATGTTATTTTTGTTAATTTTGGTATTATTGAGTTAAATGCAATTCATGTCATTGCATTTACCATCAGAACTACTTGTTAAGACTTCCTTTATTGTTTGCCAGAAACTTTTATGGTTATGTGCCCCTTTCTGTAGTTTGTGAGTAGTAGTTGTTTTTCAATTTTATCTTTTCCTTTGATACTAGATTTCTAAGGCTTACATATTCATCTCTCAGATTGGCATTGTCTGGTTGTTTCTTTGTTTCAGCAAACAGTGTAATTTTCCTAGCAGAGAAATTACTAAGACTGGGTGGGTCATTCCATGCCAAGTGGTTTAAAAATGAAAAGTCCCCACCACTGTATCTCATATTTTGTTCATAATTTTACACCAGGATGACCGAAATAATTTAACAAATTTCGTAAGATTTTAAACCTCTAGTTAATATAGTTTTTATCTAACCTCCTTTGACTGAAGGTAAGATTAGTAATACAATGTACAATGATGAACAATACAGCATTTATAAGTTTTGATAAGTTTTAATAATTAAATAATATGTTATTATTAATTGTGGCACTCTTGTTCAACTATTTTCAAAGATTAGATTACAGGTATGTTACATTTAAGATGATAGAAATAAAACTCTTGCTCGGAAACCTGACTCAAAGTGGGCTTAAAAATTCATCACAGAATATTTGAATGTATTTTAATCAGTTTTGTGGCTGTGACCGTTCTCAAACAAAATGAGATTATAGAGTGTCAAACTCGCTACAAATACATTATGTAATACCCTTGGAAAGCAGGGCATAGCCTTACTGGTTCCACTGCTGCAGACAACGTCCTCTTTTGGATTTCCGCTGAACTGTTTAACTGAATCTTGATAAAATATAGCATTTCTAAATTTTTTCATTTATTGCCAAACTTTTCGCTGCAAGACTCTGCAAACATTACTTTTCAACAAGTACAAGTGCGGATGAAATTCCAAGTTTTTATTGATGCGTTTAGAACATCCATTATTATATCTATTATTATAAATTTCAGCAATACGATCACACTGTCAAAAGAAAAGTTTGTTTTGGTTATAAATTTCAGCAATAAGATTACACTGTCAAAAGAAAAACGTTTGCTTTGGTCACTCGACACTCATAGAGAGAAATGCCGACAGATACAAGAAAACTACATCCTGAATGAAACTGTGGAAAACATTTATAACCAAAACAAAATCATGTTCTATCTAAAATCCTTTATGTTAGCTATGAAGAAGAAAGTCAATTATGGGCGGTAAAAACCAGTCGCGGCACCCAACGGCCACGCATACAAACGGAAAAACAAATTTTGTACAGTCTCAGAACTCTGCCTAAAAAAAAGGTTGAAAAATAAACAGACAGTGGATGCTGTTTATGCACGTTAAACTGCCACTCCAACTAACTCATCTTACTTAAAATTCACTAGGGCTAAATGCCTGCCACTACTGCTTCCTACTTACATATGTTGTATCACCCAATTTTCACCATTTTTCACGGACTGGGGCATCTTGCCCCAGCCGTCTCTACTAGTGAGGAAAAACTGTAAAGAAAATGGCTACACCAAAACGATCTTCACTACCGTGTGACCTTCACAGCCGTGCTCCTATTGGCTAATCATAAATTATACTACCCTCTAAATCCCTAAAAAAATATTATGCACCCTTGTTTGAAAGTGCAAGTTGTACTGTATAAGATTTATCCACAATTTTTTTTCAATGTATTAAGCATAACATTTTAAATTAAATTGTAACACAACAGTACAGTATTTGTGTTCATGATATATAAGCATAAATGTTTGGAAAAAAGAAATATGTACATAACCAACATGTTTTGTGGTAAATTTACCACTGCAGATTACAAATGTCCCACTCCATTTCCATTTGACAACTGCTAAACACACCTTACATAACTTGATTACAGGTCTCTATAATACTAGTTCTCTGAAACTACCTGAACTTATGATATGCTTTACATATCTGGCCCTGCAAAGTTTCAGGTTAACTATACTGACGAACAGAAAATGTCCCTGATGGAGATGGAATGTTGTTAATGATATGCTGCTCCAGAACCCAACAAGTGTCACTTCTTGGAGGCCAGTGAAATGAACGACATGAACAATGAGGATGCATGAAACATAATAAAGTGTATTTCAACACACACTTCGCATACATTTCCAGTCCACCACTCATTGTCATAAAGACAGGTAACATACTGCCCTGGCTGGAGGTCTGTTACTACAAGTCCTGTTATGTCACCATCAAATTAAAATTTTTCTCTCACAAAATAATGAACACTAAATAACTCCCAGTACTGATTCAATCCAATAATACACACCTAATAGTAAAATTTAATGTTTCTATAAAGAAAAAATGCCGGTTATTCGTCACATCCTTCATTTATTAAACGAAAATGAACGTTATTAACGAAAGAGGCGCCGCAGCCTCTTAAGACAATGTTTAAAATTTTTCAAATATAAACTTTGATGTTTGGCTATGTAGTGATCAAATGATTAATTCCAAACAGCTGTTATTTAAAAACCAACAACTCTAAATCTATTGTTTTAAAGTGTTAACACTTTCTTAAACAATTGAGATGAAGCAATAGTTTTGAGGGTAGGATATATAAAGTTGTAGGTTAGACAAAACTTTTATCAACAGTCAATAAAATTCACATGTAAAATAACATAGGAAACATAAATTGTAAAAACAACCCAATAAACCCTGTACTGTTTAAAATTGTTTTACTATATATTACGGTATGTAGTTTTTCAATAGTTATCCATAAAGTTGAAGGTACAAATTTTCGTCAGTCCAATAACTTAGCCTACTGAAACCAGGAAAATTGTTTTGTCAAGGAAAGAAATTAGACGACATAGTAAAACCTTACAAAAAAAACTGTTTGAGTTTTATTATTATATATGTTCTAATTTAGGATTTAAAAAAAAAATATTTACCATACAAGTATTATAAATGAAGGATCATTTCCTTCAATATGTTTAAAGGAATTATTTATTGTTTGTCTTTCCTTTACGATTTCAACTTTTCATGTTAGTTTTCTGTACTGTGTTGCTATTGTTTCTTCCTAAGGTTTGCTTGGATCATCCTGTTTCTTCTAAAGCTCCCTTCAGAGGCCATGTCACCAGCCCTATAATCTCGTGGCAGTGGATGGATGCGTGCGTGATGAGCGAATATTCAGATAAGGAAGAGGTGGAGTAAAGTAGTTATGCAGGGAGGCGAACATAAGGCAAGACAAGGGAGAGTAACCTTCACGCGTCATTGCCAGGAAGGGTTGTTACAGTCGACAGGATGGCGAGCTGCGTTATGTGAGACGAGCGCGAAAAGATTGAACACTATTAATTGCCCAAATGCCTAAAGAACTAACCGTATAAAATTACTATACCCACTCGCTTGCAGCTGTTTTGATGTGTAAATTTCTTATTCATTAATTTCAAGTGCACACATTTTTGATACAAAATGTAATTTTGGTATGTATCCATTCTTCAGATGTTTCATAACAATAGAATTTATCACATTGTATATGTCCTATGATGAGGGTTTTATTGGAAACCTGTAGGTTATAATTACATTATCTTGACCAATTTAGGCTAGCTGTTTTATAAGGGTTCATTTGTGATATGTATATATGCCTACCTGTAACGCTTCGTGAATGTGTGCAAGTATTTGTTACAATGTAGTACAATGTGTAATAATCAAGAAAATATTATTTTATCAGTTCATTAGGTTGTGGATATGCAAGTCCAGTAATGATATAACAATTTAATATTAATTGTAAATATTTTTTTTATAAATAACATTCTGTTTAACAAATGCATACAACTTCGAGTTGATGTTTTAGAATAATTTATTATATTGGAACTGCGCCTACGGCACACAGTAAAAATAATAATCTAATTTACAGTTCCCGCCTGAGGCAGGGTTTGCAATGCGATGTGAGGAGGCAGACCCCGGTATTAGTCGGCTGTTCTACCTGAGAAACAATCCTGTCGCTAGAGGCCAGCCGGAAGAATGAGTGACGATGCATGAAATGCTGATAAAGCAGTGCCGGAACGAAAGGACGAGGGAAACGGGAGAACTCAGAGGAAACCCACCGGGCAGCGGCTTTGTCCGGCACAAAAGCTACACTGGAAAATCCGGGTAAACCCGACAGTGATCGAACCCCAGTCCGCTAGGTGAAAGGTCCGCGCGCTGGCGCTGAGCCACCACTAGTGATATTGTCTCTTTTCAACAACTTTTAAATGAAAAATTATAGGGAATATTGATAAAGAGAGACGTCACTGTAATATGGAATTCGCGTACACAACAAATATGAATTTATTGTGCTAAATGAAATGGACCCTGAGACAGAGTACAAACTATTCTACAACAAACTACGTGCAGCACCACACTCTGTAACAACATAACATAGTTGGTTGAGAGTCGGCCTGTGACACGAAATGTCCTGGGTTAGAATCCCGTGTTAGGTGTGAGAATGAATTTGTGTCTGTCTTGCTGGTCCAAGAGTTGAGAATAAATTTTCATCTCTGTCTTGTCCTCCATGTCTAAGAGAGTCCCAAAATAAAAAAAATTAAAAAAATTAAAAATTATGTGTAATAGATTTCTTTGGGCTTTTCTAATGGGTTTATAAAAGGACAGAATATAATAAATAAATAAAATAAAGGGGCAAGGTATCAAAATGCTTCAAAAATGTCTGTAAATATTCCACTATTGGGCGAGTCCATTACAGAATATACACGAAATGAATGATGAAAATGAAAATTAGTCAGAGTTAGAAGTTTCTTAAATAATGTAATTCGATAAATACTGTTCGTGTGCTGGGTACTTATTAGTACTGTAGTTACAAAATGTTGATAAGACTGTGTTATGTTTTAACGCATACACATTTATTATACCTCGTGTAAATGAAATCAATGTAGTACATTATAATTTTTGCAGCTTTTCATTTTGTTATTTTGAGTAAGAAAACACATTTCGGTAAGGGCTTACTTATTATATAGTGGGAGTTGTAAATCACCATTGTCACTCAAGCCCATTTTTCTGTTAATATTCAATTAAGATTCAAGGTTCAGAAGTCAATTATCTCAGGTATTGATTTACAATTAATTCAGTGCCCATATAACTTAAATCATTATAAGTCTACAATAACTTAATTGGCAGATAAGCAACTTTGTGTGACCATGACATGATTGCTATTAATCATAAAATGGCACAAATAAAAAAAAATATCGCCAGTTATATTTGATGGAGGTTACTATTGTATAACTAGATTTTTCAGGGTTTAGTGCAATAAAACTACAGTAAAACTTCACTACAACAAACTCCAAGGGACCCAAATCGCCATTTGTTTGTTATAATGAAGTTCTTTATACTGAAATCAAAATTTAGATTAATCATTTGTTTCCTCAACAAACTATAAAATCAAACAAATGCATTTTTTAACAGCTCACAATTCTGATTTTGGAAACAAAAACCAATACTTAGTTTTTGTTCAACTATGTACAAACTTTGTGGAAGGGCAATTGGCAGTGAAACTATGTTGACAAACTTGACAACTTTGGTAACCAAATAGTAATGCAAAACTGACCATAAGGTAATTTGCTAGCAGAACTGTCAAAAAGTGCACTCATTTGTGGGATAAACTATACTGGTATTCTGGAATTCTAACGATGCAAGTCATGTTTATTGTAGGCCGTATTTCACAAAGACGGGTTGACATCTCTGGGACATTACGTAGCATCAGGTTCTCAGTGTGCAAGCATGGTTCTTTAATAGCATTATAACCTCACTCCCGATAAAATGCACAAAATATATTGTCAGAAATAATCCAATCCGGGTACATAAGTAAACATAGCCAATACCAGGCTTAATCAGTACAAAATCCGAAGTCAATCGCTGTTATACCAGTAATACAAAAATGACAAGAAAAAGCCTCACAGGCATCAAAAACACCAATACATTAACAGAAACGGTCAATGCCGCAATTAACAGGCACAAATTACGCAACTGGGCACGAGCCTACCGCTCGCCCTATACTTGCCTCCCGACCGCGACGACACATCCCCGAAGACAGTGTAGGCAGAGACTGGTAACGAAAGAACTTTAAATTAAGCAAACGCGAACAGAAAACAACACTTACCAGTCAACGAGGATGTGCAGCCGCAGGCGCGAGCAAGCACAGGTAACCCACACGAGAGCTCACTACTAACTGAACTCCTCTCCGGCCGCGAGGGACCGGCTCACGCCGGGAAGGAGGGAGAGAGAAGGGAGACGGGGAGGGGAGGCACGACGTCCGCCGAAGACAGCCGAAGGTCTAGAGAGGAGGGGCGGGCTACGTCAGAGAACGACGTCACACGAGGCCAAGTCACAGCTGATCGTTTGGCTACACTCAGATACCAGAAGTCAAGGGGGGGGGGAGGCCATACAATAAGGGCAGACATACATCAACTCTGGCTGAGCCCAGCTCAACTCCCTGAAACTCAACCCAAAAAAATGCTCATACGTGATATTTGTATCACACATAATATTAAAGAAAATTAACTGCCACAAAGATGTATCAGTAAATGGGGAAATACTACCGGTAAAGAATTCCTATAAAAACTTAGGAGTTACATTCGACAATAATCTATCCTGGGATAAACAAATATCAGCAAATATCCAGTCGGCCTACTTCCGTTTGAAGCATCTTTACAGACTTAAGAATATTTTAACAACTAACATAAAACTATATTTGTGTGATGCGTTAGTACTGTCAGTCTTTTAACTACTGTGCCAGCTTGTTTGTTGATATTAGCAAAACATAACTTCGTATACAGAAGGTACAGAACAAGCATGTTTGAGACATTGTTTTAACCTTAAAAAGCGAGATCATGTCACGAAAGCACTTTTCAATTCTAAATGGCTTAACATGGAAAATAGAAGATTACATCATTCCAGAACTCAATTTAAAAAAATTACAGAGACCCAGGTGCCAATATATTTATCGGAAAGACTCATTAATTTTATCTCATTACATAATCGCAACACAGGAAACAAAAATTATTTTCAACTACCTCTATATTTGAAGTCCATTTACAAACATTCGTTCATGTATAGGGCCAGCAAGGCTTGGAATGACCTACCGGAAGATTTAAGAAATCTTTTGCACCACACTTATAAGTACTTTCTGCTACAGAACCAGTTACAATAGACAATGATTACAAAAGCCCATACAAAAATCTGAAGGTTAAAATTTTTTTCGATAGTTGTACAGAAATTTTTTCTAACGTTATATGCGCTTTCTAATAAACTCAAACATCAAAACATTGGTCAGTGAGGAACTTTTTTGCTATTCAAATTATATGGGGGATGAAAGAGAGGAAGTTGTTCATAATGAGCTAAATCTGTTTTAAAAGCAACCCCACCTCAATAGCTTTATCCGTTCTCTTGTAAAAAGCTGTGGAAAGGTTAACGAATAAGATACAGATTTCCTTTAGCCAGCAGTTTACTTCATCCCGTGTCCAAAACTGGTTCAATAGTGAAACTGCAGTGTCTTGCGGACGAACGATTCGTCGAGTATTGTGACTTAATTTCGAAACAAAATTTTGTGTGTGTAATTTTTTTGCTAACATTTATTTGTATGGAAGGCAAAACTATAAAAAGTCGTAATATAGGTAGGCTGTGCGAAAGGGAGCAAATATTGTATTTATCTTATTCCAGTATTATTCATTTAATATTAACTCATTAAGGGAACTTTAGAAGAACCAGGATAATCCAAGCAAACTAATAGGAAGAAACAATAGCAACACAGTACAGAAAACTAACATGAAAAGTTGAAATTATAAAGGAAAGACACCAATAAATAATTCCTTTAAACATATTTAAGGCAATGATCCTTCATTTCTAATACTTGAATGGTAAATATTTTTAAAATCCTAAATTAGAGCAAATAGTATAACAATAAAACTTGTACAGTTTGTTTAATGTTTTCCTACATTTAATTTCTTTTCTCGACAAAAAATTTACCTGGATTCTGTAAGTTTTTTGACTAATGAAAATTTGTACCTTCAACTATATGGATAAGTACTGAAAAACTACATAAATAAACAATTTTAAACAATACAGGTAAACATATTGTATTATATATGCTCTTGTTTAGGATTAAGATGTAATTATCATAGGAGTAGTTGAAATGAATGATACGCCTAAGTTGACATCACGCCAGAACATTAATGTGCTTTTTGTTTGATAACCGAGCATGGTGGAGCAGTAATTAAATACTCGCCTCGCATTCGGAAGAACCCAGGTTCACTACCCGGCTCCGACCATCCTGATTTCTGTTTTTCAGGGTCTTCCGAAATCACTCCCGGCGAATACTCGGATGGTTTTAACAAAGACCTTTGCCAACTCCTTCCCCATTTCCCCCAGAGTTCCTCTAAAGCCTTGTGCTGTTCGAGGACACGTAAAAACGTCCAAATCAATAACATACCCATCTCCCATTCTTATATTTATAACAGTGTAAAAAAACTTACATATTTTTCAGTTCCCACACGAGATTGATTTTGAATGATCAATTTCATAATCATCAACTACTCCAACCACATTGTCGTCTTCAGACAGAAGCTACTAAAATTGAAGAAATCTTACATTTCGTCAGCAGTAGCTATAATTTTAAAAATATGTCATAATTATTTCTTAATTAAGTACCCATTACAATTCATGTACTGAATTAATATAAGTGGAGTATGAGAATTGCTTCTTATTTTAAAGTACCGTAATATAAATTGTTATTAAGTGCATATTTTTAAGCATGATGCTATTGCAAATTGTAATATCAATTACAATAATAAAGAATATAATATTTAAAGCTAAAAACTCTGAAGTAGTTCACCTCCCGAACTTCGTAACGTGACCGAGATCTGGCAACAGCGTGCGCCATAAGCTCTGTACTGCAATATAAGGATGGGTCACTTAGCAAGGTGTATGAATGTGGAAAGAAGGCAAACATGAGAACTTTACAGTTTTTAGATAAGGAGAACTACAGAAGCATCATATTACTGTAATTTAAGTAATTTGTTTATTAGTAATCAGGAACATACATACACACACCATCGTAAGTTGTAACTGAACACCTGGCAAACAGCAATCAGTGTCAAATTTCACATGTCAATTATGTGTCTGGAAAAAAAAAAGCAAATCATAAAGTTGATAAACATAAAACAGCAGCAAAGTACACGACTTAGCTAGGATATAGCGATATTTATTTGTTTATGTATGTTGGTAGCTGTACTTTTTTTTACGTTATGTAGGGTTCTTTGTACCAGGATTAGGTGTTTTGACATGCTTCTTTGCTTTGTAGGGACCACATATAGTTTTTGTTATGTGTAAAACTCAGAGGCTTATAGAATGTTCTAGAAGGTTGCAGGATGGTCTGCCTAAATTTAAAGTCGTGGTTCTTTGTTCCCACAATTATGAGTATAGATTTACTTGTGCCAGGATGGCTATCGCCAGATCACGCTATGTCCTGATTGGACTAGGGATGTCACGCGATTCTGTTGGCCTTGTTGGGAAGTGTCAGGCACATGTATGATTTAGTTTCATATCAAGGCTCTAGAGAGTCTTGTCACTGCGTGAACTCTTAAAAACAATTTTGGCAAAATGAAACATTCATATAGGTACACCTTGGCCCAGGTAAGGTCGCGATGATGCCGGTATTTTGACAACATCACTTTCAGGTCATAATTTTTTGTATGCTGTATAAAGAATGACTCAGTTTTGCTTTAATATACATTAATCAAAGAAATAGAATAATTTCATATGTTACTGTGAAATACCTGAGAGCATGGGATAGGTAAACTGCAAGTAGTTTTATTCGGAATGTCTACCCTGAGAAATTGTTAGTTGTTAAGCAACAGAACGTTCCAAGATAATGATTCAACTAGGGGGTAAAGTGAGTCGGAAACATTTCAGACGACTCCAGGGATAATGGAAGACAGTACACAACTAAAACCCAACATTACAACGTGTTTCAATAAGTATTATTTACACGCTTTTGTTATGTATTATTTGTTTTTTTCCCCCTTCACTATGTTCTTGTTAAATGTATGCAAATTTTTGACACGCTCCATATTCCAAATCTATTGGGATCAAACGGAGTGCACTAAAATAAATCAGCTGGGTCACACATGAATAACCCTTTATAAATCCACGTTGATAATCTTATAACAAGTTCCTCTTGTTCATAACCTGCACTACATACTGGATCACCAGTCTCTCCGATACCTTCCCAGCATTCGATGCAATACTCACTGGTCTGTAACTACCAGGCCATCCCCTATCCACCCCTTGCTTAAAAATTGGGACCACCACTGTTTCCTTCCAATCCTGTGGTAACTTCCCCTCCTCCAAACATCTGTGAAATATTACTTCCAGGTATTTGACCGAACTCTCCCCCACCAAACTTAAGAGCACTATTTCCTATACCCTCTGGACCCATTGCATTATTACATTCCGACCATTTTTTTTTAAGTTTTCTACGTCCTACTTTCTAATTACTTTTATCTTTTCTACGTCCTACTTTCTAATTATTATTTCCTAAGAGGCTCCTGGAGTCCTCCAGCTTCATAACTCCAACCATCCTGCTCCTAAAAACTGATAAGTACTGGGCCTGCAGTAGTTCTGTCTTTTCCATATCAGTTCTTGCATCTTGAACATCTGCACTGTTGAACACTGGCATTCCTCTCTTTACCTTCTCAAGATAAACAATTTCCCCAACTTTTCTCCACAATAGCACTCCCAGGCCTAACACAATATCTAGTACGGACACCTCCCCCTGTTCATTCCATGTAGTTGGTTCCTCCACTGCCCACACCAAGCCTTTGTTTACTAGCTGAGCTGCGATTTGCTGCATCACATTACCACTTGTGTATAGCCACTTACACTGTGCAGGGCATTCGGCTATCATTGGTAATGGTCGGCTACTCGCCTGATTCAGCGCTTCTCTGTCTCTCGCTCTTTCTTCCCTCCCCTCAAACGTGTCAGGACACCACCACACATAATCACCGAATTGGCGAGTAACCTATCCAAAGTAGATTCTTCTTGACACAACTTGCTCTTTTTTTTTTTTTTTTAGTTTAAATGGCTGAGCTAGTACAGCCATACAGGTATTACTAACTGGATTTTCACAGAAATCTCTGTATATGAACCATACGCATGTACACCTGCGGTTTTGATTTTCTCGAGGGAGGGGTGCGAATTGGCGATAATCTATCATTTCTATTGCTTTAACTGTAATAATTTTTTTATTCCTGAACAAGAGTAGACATTGCAACACTGTTACCTAGTTTTGTTACAAACCGTTTATCACTATGATAATTGTTTTATCAAGGCAAAATCATTTTAGCTAATTATGTAACTCAGGAAATTCTTATTTATGAACTAACTAGTCATATCTGTATAATCATTTACCTACAAAAAAAAATGATTGCACAGTGAAAACAATTTTTAACAAAACTGGGGAACAGTTATGCGATGTCAGCTCTCGTTTAGGAATAAAAATAACTATTGCAAAGCAGTAGAAATGATGAATCATGGCCTTAAAAGTGGCAGGAGAAGTCATACATACACACATACATGTGTCAGACCACAGCGCCCGCCTCACTCACCATTGTGTGCGTGTGTGTCTCTAACAACTGTACATTCCTGTCATTTTTGCAATTGGCTCTTGACTTACTGCATTTAGGCCTAACACTTTCTAGAGGACCGAGCCAATAATACAGAAGCAATTAAATGTTGACCCAAACATATGAAATCACTGTGTCAGTTAGAGGTCAATGTACAGCTGCAGTCTACTTGAGTACGTAAATATCCTTTGAGGCTAGTCTATATGTCACTGGACCCACAAATTTGTTCTTGTCTCTAATCACTTGAAGCCAACGTGATTTTAAAATTGCAAGGAACATTTTTTTTTATTCTACATTGGCAGGGTGAATAACAGACCTTCACTCTGTGGAAACTGAGCGTTCATAGTTTCTAGGCGTAGCTACAATATTAGTACCTAGTATTTGACAAGTGCTTTACTGTTTCTATATTGGCTGCATGTGGGAAATATTATGGTAACAATTAACATTGGCACACAGCACCTTTCTCTGAGAGTTAAGATGCACCTTGACAGTAATTAATATTGCTAGGGCCATCTCTTTCTGATGCAGTTTTGGGCATCGGAGGCTCAGAAACAAAGGAGTGATAAGGACAACAATGATGGGCGCGCCTAGTGTCACATCCCTCTTATCTGCAAAACGATGTAGCACATTGTTTCCATTGTATAGTTTGAACTATGGGACAAAGTGTTGACTCGATTGTTAATTCATTGGTGGAAAGCCTGCACCAAAGTACAATGATGTATCCTAAATTAGTTTATTCTCAAACTGAGCAGTACATTTTGCAACGTAGCTGTGCTAAAAGGCTACTTTTAACCATGTTGGAGGGCTAGGGGAAGTATTTACAATGTGTGTTTACGCAGGTCAGAGCACTATGATTAAACCAAACATCTCCCTCAAACAAAAAAAAATCTCGACCAAAATTGTTTTACCTGAATTGAATTACTGGAAAATTATCAAATGTATCACTAAACACAGAAAATTACATTTTTTGCCAAAACAAAAAGAAAGGTATTTTGTGAGACAAGCGTCCCAAGCACTCAGGAATTCTAAGTCATTCACATAGGCTACATTTTTAGTCACAATCACCCAATACGCCATGAGCAAAACATATTTTTCGGATTTAAATTTAACCTAGCTGCAATCATTCTAGAAAATTATCAAAAATCAATCAGTCCTCAGAGTTACAGCTAATCTCAGGATGATGGTATAAAATGGTAGGCCTATTTGCATAACGTTCTGATCATGGGCGACATCAAAATGTTCAAAACTGAAACAAATTAAATGTTTACTTCCTTTTGATGACGCTACTTCAAACTTAGCAACAGGATGTCTTCACCCTTCCTTGAAGTGTCCACTCAGAAGCAATTAACTTAAACATTTTTTTTCTTTTCACTGTCACAATTGTTTGAAAAATTTGAACCAGGAACAAACTTTTTTCTAAAATACTGTAATTCTTGTATAAAATATTTTCATTAAAAAGGTTTAAAAACAAAAAACCTTATTTTCACATACATAAATTAATGTTTACCATACATGTTTAGGTCAGATATACTGGGTGCGAATATTAGAAAGTCGTTAAATGATTATATAGGCTACTGATACAAGTAGGCTACCTAATTAACAAAATGTGCAAAAAGTTAGGTTTTTAACCGTCAAATTACGAGTTTTAACAACATATTTTTGTACTTTAGAAAAATTTCTGAAAATCAGATACGAAGCCTACATTGTTAGATAAATTACTAAGAGGAAAAAAAACTTGTGTTTTCATGAGATTTTACAACTTTTTACAAATAACCGGCAACATCTTTCAGTGAAAATTATTTCATATTGCTATGTCTGTTAGTTTTTGTGAAGTGAACATACCCAAACAAATTTTGACTTTGGCATGTCTTTACGGCATTATCCAAGCTAAAAAGTTTCATTGGAGAAAATAATAGTCTCCAGCAATGTCAAAACTAATACTATTTTGTAAGAAATATAAAATTAAATAATTTATTATGATTGAACCATAAACGCTGAAAACATAAACTGATTTCTACGCTTTTTCGAAGCCAATATGGATAAAATACTCATGACAATCCTAGATAATGGTATTTGCCAACTTTATGAGTAAATATTTACCCAGAATTACTCATTCGTTATGCGTGATCTCTTGCGCCACAATTAAATGTACGAGGTTCCGGCGTCAGAGATTGTGCCTCAGAAGTTCGTAACACTAAAAATTTTGTTTAAAACATTGGCTAAAACTATTTTCTAGGATTGCTATTGTTTAATTTTCGTAAGTTGGCTTCAAGAAACCTACAGTTATTGATTAATGTTTTTAGCGTTGAATTATGTACCACACCCTCTTAAGGACATTCTCATTTGTTCCTACTTTTTTAGCTATATTAATTTTTTATGGCTAAACGACAGCAGATATCAAAAATTTCTACGGCAATATTGATTAAAATCATCTTCTCAATGTTGGCTAATTTTTTCAAGGTAGGAAATACTATAGTTCTAGTTAATTATGTAATTAACGAAATTCTGGTTAGTTGACTTTTCAGTTGAAACTGTAAAATGTATTGTTTTGAAAAAATTAGCTACTGTGGTAAAATACACTTTAAACAAAACTGCCAAACAGATTTTCTATATCTGCTCTCGTTTAACCTTTAAAAAATAATTATCACAAAATGCAGAACCAAGAGAGCATGACATTAAAGTCCCATAAATTGATCGGCGGAAATCTGGCATGCTAGTTCAGCATTTGGTTTTATAGACCCTACCTCAAATCTTCAAAAACACATAAAAATTCGCAATCGTTTATTAACTAAAGTATTAATGATACACAAGTGATTTTTTTTACCATACGAAAATAAAGATGGTTTGTTTTATATATAAGTTTAAATTTCATATTCCGCGATGTTAAGTATTTTAAAAAAATGTTTCAAAACACAAAATTGGGCTGGTTAGTTCTTCCTTTCTGAACAGGAAAATTCAACTTTTAAGCACATCGAACAAAAGTGTTAATTCTTGTGAACAAAATGGTACCAGAAAAGTTGGTAGTCATAGCATTAAATATCAAGGAAATCGTTTGTGAAAATTGGGTATTTTTGTTCGTTCGGAGCCTGCGTCGTGCTGCTTGCTGGGCGAGCGCGACAGTAGGGAGGGAAGACTGGCGCTGGAGGGGAAGTGGTTTGACGAGTCTGCTCACACAGCAACTGAAACATCCTTGCTGGCCTGGTTCCTTCCTTGTGAATTTAGAATCGTGTCCGAGTGCTAGTATTTCAGTATATGACAGTATTCTGTATTTAACTTTTTTTTCACTATCGCCTTCACAATTCTCTCATAAGACCTAATTTTGCTAATGTATATGTTTCATTCTCATAAGTGGTCTGTTAAACAAACTCTAGTACTCTTCCTAATTTAATTAATAGGCACATGATTGTTTTTACTTTTTTGGAGTGAGCATATCATTAACCCCAGTAATATATTAACCTGGTTTATGTGGTTTCGTAAACCTCTTTATCGTTATATCTGACGTGGTTGAGCATGTGATAAAACGTGCCGTTACGAAAGTCTATGTACATGTACATTTATGCTTTCCAAAAATGGAAGAGAAAAGGGACAAGAGAAAAGGCAAGTCAGGCCACTTATGGTTAAGTGCTCATAGAAGAAAAAAGAAAAGCAAAAGCTCTAATCGCATACAATCAAGAAAGGTAAGGAAATATTCATCTTGAATGTTTTGTATGGAGACAAAAAACTCAACTACAAAAAACAAAACTCAAGTACACAGCTATTATTACTACTTTAGTAGTAGGGTAGAGTATCACAAAACCTCGGATATTCCAAGGTTGAGCCCTTCCCCCCAAAACAAAATATTGCATACGCCCCTGCTAGGTACCCATCAAAATGGCTAATTTCTCAGGCTTCTGCACAAAACCGATAATACTGTGTATTAGTTTTAATACTTTCAAGCATAAATACAACCAAATTTAATTTTTAAAATGTACAGAAAAGATGTGGTAGTTATAGCAATGTATTTCATAAAATTTTAAAGAGTTTTTCTCTACATTTGTCAAGTAACTTCAGTAAGGGTTGCCAGATAGGGCAAAATTCCGTTCTTGGCGCTGTAAAATAAAATGTTGGCGGCTGGCGGCCATTTGGGCTATGAAAACAAACACCTTTGAGCTGTTTGGGCGGCGGAAACAAAGAGAAATTTATTTTAGTTTTGCTTATCACCCACTCTGTGATCAATGATACCTGATCCGCAATCGGCTCTAACAAAGGCGCATTACTTATACGAAAAGAGATCGCAGCTGTACTAAAATTATATGCTAACTATCGCTAATGTTTTATTTTACAAAAAACCTTTGAAATTTTACTCGGAACAACACTCCTTAGATATGGGTGTTATGTAATATCAATTCATTTTGGTGGTAAACGATAGGAACTTGAAGGTATCAGTTTCATTGCTAATACCGTAATCAGTTTCTTTCCCTCCAAGGCGATGTTTTCACTGATTTTATCAAAACACAACAGTAACGATGTAATTTGGTCAGGGTCGGACTGGAATGCCGATCTGCCGAAGACTTTTTGTATAACTATGAATCAATTAGTGAATGGCTCCATTAACTTGTTCCCCCAACAACTCAAAATTTAATCCAAAGGGTTTATCGTTTTGTGCTGCAAACCAAAAGTTTTGTGCGCAATTCCTTTGGAAGTTACAGACCTATTAAATCGGGGGGAAAAAGTTATTGACTCTCCCACGACATAGAATATTTCACTGAAAAATGAACACAGTATTGTACACGTTTTGTGCTGAATTGTGTGCGCAGTCCCGAGTTTTGTGCACCATTATTATCAGGTACTGCACTCTTCAAATTTACCGTCACTGCAGCACCACTACCCGCGTAACACCGATCCAAACAGAAATTTGCACACGTAATATGCTAGTTTTGTGCTGAATTGTGGACCTGGTCCCGAGTTTTGTGCACCATTATTATCAGGTACAGCACTTTTCAAATGCACTGTCACTGCAGCATCTGTCTACGCATAACGCCTATCAGAACAGAAATGTGCACACCTAATCTACTAGTTTGATGCTGAATTGTGCGCCATTAGCATCCGGTACGGCACTCTTCAAATGTACCGTCACTGCAGCATCACTCACAGTACTCACAAATACCGACTACAAACTAACAATATTTCATAAAAATATAAAGAGTTAATAGTCACTTCAAAATATTGCTTACGTAAATACTCAAAAAGTTGTTTTAAGATTTTTTGAAATTCAACTCCCAAGCAGTAAATACAAAAACGTGTTTTCGATTATCCCTCCTCATCTATCGAACCAATCGATATATCAAAGCGCTCTTTGCTTTAAATTGATGCTTTCGTAAATATCCCAAGTATCGTTAAAATATATTTTCCGTTTTCGACCCTAAAGAGGTAAAAAAATTATTAAATTCATTTTCGATTCAAAGTCGAAATATATCTATCCAACTGATTTTTATATAACGACACGATTTTTGTTTAATATTGCTGCTTACTCAAATACCTGAAAAGTAATTTCAAGAAATTTCGAAATTCACCACCTAAAGAGGTGAAACATGGTGAAAAGATATTCCAGTTAATCGTCGATACATCTTGAATCCAGCGGGCTACTATAGCGTTTTTCACGTTTAAGAGAAACCAGTAAAGTAGCCTAAATCGTGATTTTAGGATTTTTCGAAATTCACTGTCTTTGGTGGTAAAAAGACCTTGAACGTGTTTTAGATAAATCCTCAATATTTATCGAACCCTTCGATATAAACAGTTAATTTTTGCTTCAGGATGATTACAGAAATTCGAACCTTCAGTACTGCGCAGTGGTCGTATGTGTTTCTTTTTTTTTAATGAATAATTGATTTCGATTCGACTGAACGGGCTAGCGTCGTGATTTGCACTACAATAGGATACTTATTCAAATGACTAAGATATGAATTTTAAATAATTTGAAATTCAACACCCAAATGGTTGAAAAAGCACAGCATTTATTTTCCATCAACCCACAATGTCTATCTAACCAGTAGAGATGTTGAAGCATTGTTCGCGTCAGAGTGATGCTAACGTAAGTATTTAAAAATTATATGTTAGTTTTATTACTTTAAAAGATAACTTGATCATTAATAACAAAACGAAGTTTGTAAACTTTCAAGACAGACAATCCGAAAAGTAAGCACGAGCAGCGAGAAGAACTTATACACGAGTTTCAATCTACAGTAACCTATCGAGACGTGGTGTTGGATAATCTCTATGAGCCCAGTACATGAATATTATATTTTTAAAATTACAATTTATTTTTATGAGTCATTTCGACGTTCTGGTCTACATTCCGGGAGGTTCTGGGTTCTAATTCCGTTAAATTCTGCATGTGAACGTTCAATCCTGACACACAAAAACTACAAGGCAGATCGAATCAGTGCAATTTTCATTTAGCCGTTTAAAAGGGATAAAAGGGATAAAAGGGATTATGCAGTTCACTTTTCACTTAGGTCCCTCGACAATATCAGCTCACATATATCATCTCACTAATCTCAAGGTTGGGGCACTAAATACGTTTTCATGAAACCTTTTCCCAACAAAGCTTTCTAAATGTCATTAAACTTCAAATTAATATTTTGAAAACATGTAATTGAGAGCACCGTCACCAATTATTGTGCGCAGGGTAAACAGACGTTTTTCATTAACCACTTACCTTTAGGTATAAATAGTTACCCCACAACGTAAAGTTTGCAGAGCTTTAAATAATGCCCAGGCGAAATCGCTGTTAGTGGCAGGGATAAACTTTAGACTGTTTTTTGCGTGGACAGCTATAGCTATTTATCCTGCTGCAGATATAGTTCAACTATCGGCTTGGAAATTCTAAAACTTGATGATTGAAGTATCAATCTTGTGTACAAAGAGGTTTTTCAATTAAAGTAAACATGATCAGTTACGAATAATACTCGCGAGCAAAGATGCGAGGGACTGCGCGTCATTACATAAACTTAAGAGTTAATATGTTGAAAACTAAATATTAAATATTACACACGTTGACCAGGTTACCAAAAGTACTGACTTTGATAATATTTTGTCCATTAAGAGTTATTTGGACCTTAGATTATTCTAATTTTCGCTTGAGCCACGGAAACAGGAAGGTGGTAAGTTGACTCCAACACTTGCATTAAACATAGCATCGTCTCTATGCGCAGAGTTTACGTCCCACCGTTTTAAATAAATATAACTGTATTTTTATGTGCATACAAATTAAGTTAAAATCTACTACGTGTTCCCGTCTTCGGACAGAGCAACAATGTGTGTAAGAGTAGGCCGGGGTAAAGGTTAAACTGGCTTGTCGACTAGCGAGATATCTCTGTCGCCCTTCCGGCCCGAGAAATGTTTGAGGTGAGGGTGACATGAGTGTGGAGCAGCAATGGAATGAGAGAAGTGGATGAAACGGAAACCACCCCAAAAACACGTCGAACCCGGATCGCCTAACGTGGGAAGTGAGGTGTCTTACCACTCGACCGCCGCGGCTGCTTTTGTATTTTAATACAAGTCTGTAAAATATTTCAACAAGTATCATTATTTATTTTTAAAAAAGTAGTGAATGTAAGAATACGATAACTGAAAACCCTATAACACCTTCATCGTTCATGTGAACAAAAATATTCCAAAAGCTATATATTTGTTTCTGAAACCTTCATTTTTTATATTTAAGAAGGGATAGGACGCCAAAATGTTGTTCTTTTACACTTGAAAAATGTCAAGGACCGGCTCTACGTGATTGAACTTCATAAATGTAAATCAATTTAACGAACAGCAGCGTAGTGCACAAAAACTTACGACAATATATGAAGACAGGGTCCTAGGACTTCAGACAGATATACTGAGTGAAATACTGCCTGCCTATGCAGCGATTCGTTAGCTGCCTACTTTATATAGATCTGACTGAAGCTGGGTAGAGAGAGCCATGTTAAACTATGTTAAGTGAGATTCGAGTAATTCTGTATACCTATACACAGTATATATTACCACTGACGTCTTTGTTCACCTCGGTGTTTTAATATCCAAAACACTTTGAAAAATTAATATTGTCAGTCTCGAAAACACTCATAATTTCACACTTATTGGTATTTTTCATCTACAAGTGTTTATACCTGAATAAATATCCACCTTGATACAGTATAGACTCTAAGTGAGGTGACGCAACGGTAACACGTTAGACCCAGATTCAAAACTTGGCTCCGGCCATCTTGATTGCCATTTTAATTGGTTCAGGCAATGCTGTGATTATACCTTAACAAAGGGCCATGGCCAACTCCTCTCCCAGCTCCTGCCATTGTTTCAAGTAAAGAGACGCAATCTCGAATGACTTCGCAGCCAACAAGACAAAACCTTCAATTCAGGAAATTGTAACGAACCGTAATCAGTCACACAAAATATTATTTGGGGTGTAAATCCTTTACCCATCGCTCTCAAAGGGAACTTATCAATTCCCTAATAAGTATCTGAGAACAATAAGCAATATATCGCATAGTGAAGACCGCGAAATTGAAACGTCAAACGTAACAAATACATTCATCACCAATTTTATTAAACATTTTCATGCAACTGAAATAAATTACTTACTGACCACACCATATCAGTCTCCTTTTGCAAAAAATTTCCTTTAAAAGAGCGTTATCGAAAACATATGGACACAAAATGTGGAACTCAGCACAAAACAAAAATAATATTTGTGTAGCTTTTTGTTTGGATAGCCAGTATGCTGCGAGAAATAGTATATTTAATAAGTGCTGCACTAGAAAAAAACTGCAAACAAAACTCAGGGCAAGTCGGCCGATAATTCTAGACTCATCTTGTCTTCTCAAAGCGACTAAATGACACATTTCGTCAGAGCAGCTAATAGAGACTGGAAATCGAGGAGCCGCATGAAAAAAATCAATCGATATTTCCAACATTTAACATTTAACAAAAAAATATAAGAATTCGTAAAAAACAATTTAACAAAACTCATAAAAATCGGAAAAATCTACAAAACTCTAAACGTAGACTAGTAGGCGTAAGAAAAATCAATCGGTATCACCAAAACTAAAATTTAATTTTTTTTGTTAAAAACATAAAATTGTAAACAATCATATTTCATAAAAATAAAAAAACAAAACAGAAAAAATCGGAAAAATTCTATAAAATTGTAAACTTAGCAAGCGTATGAACAATCAATCATCATTGCCAATTGATAAAAACTCATTAAATTGTAAAAAAATATTTTTAAAAAAACCTAAAAATTTCTATAAAATTCTTAACATAGAACCCGAATGAAAAATCAATTGAAGTAAACAATAATTGGAAAAATTTTTAAAAATAATTACAATGGACTATCTCCTTTGACTCAAAATACGTTATTCAAAATACATAAATACAACACAAAAAATGTCCATGTTTGGCGTATTGTGTTTTATTTTTCTAAAGACACTGATATTTATAGGAACAGTTTGATTTACGCAACAATTTTTATAAATTGAAAGATTATTCGCAAATTTCACTATAACACAGCGCATGTCATCTAAAATGTTATTATTTTTTATTTTAGAACAAATGCCCCATTGAGAATGCAGTGTTTTTAGTATTGTCAAGGCATTCTTTTAACGAAATAAAATATTCAAGAAATAACTTTTTTGTAAGTAAACAACAGTATTTGTAGTAAATGCATGCCACGCGCCGCTAGGCAAAAATCCTAAGCCATCGCGGGTCGCTACACGGACGGCGAGAGCCGCCTCGTCTCAACACGCCTCGGTTAGCTTATTTCAGCAAGACCCTTCCTCTCTGGGAGATAGGTGCACAATGAGAGAGGGAAAGGGACACGGCAGATGACTCGCACCCCCACCACTGCGACTTCCTCTAGACACGTCAGTGTGATGAACCGCGCCCCTGGCTCTTAGCCTACTCGAACACGTGGCATGGAGAGCTATCCTCAAGGTTACCATCGGCCCCCGTAAGTCTTAAGGTCGCCCTTACAGCTCCATCATGTCTGAGCATCCAACGTGCAGGTAGGCGGCTCACATAACAAATATGCTTAATGGTCCTACATACTCAATTATATATAGGCCTAGAGAGAGAGCTAGACATAAATTTAATGAAGCAATATAACAAAAGCAAGTGATGTTTGGTAAAGACTACACACGCATCGCCGGTCCGGTGTTAATATTGTAATGAGACTTGCCTGCATGGGAAATATTGAGCGGTGCTTAAGTGAAGGGTAGGGTAGAGAAGCTGAGCCAAGGAAGGACGCAAGTATTTCCAATGATTGCCAAAAGCCCTGCAAAGTGTAAGCGGCTAGACACAAGTCTCATTACCCATCCCTTCTACTCCCTACATCCACTGTACAACCGTCATATTCGGGTCCCCTGCGACAACCAACTGTTTGTCCCTAAGTCTATCAATCCAGTCTTTTACCACCTCAACTGCATCCCACCCTTGCTCTGATGGCTTGTAAGCTGCTAGTACTAAATTCCTTTCACTTCCATCACTTCCTCCTCTCCGATAATCCATTTAACTTACTCTAAACCCTTTCTTAAAACATGCCATTATTCCTTCTCCCCTTTCTTCCCAATCTCTTCTGAATATTATGAACTTATCCCAGTTATGCCCGTGCTACGACTGTGAAGTAGCCGTATAGAAATAAACGTAAATGCACTGTAAGAAATTGACAGCTTTCTATCCCTCTTACGGTTTTATGGCATCTAGGCAGCTGTGTTGCCGCACGCACCGCTTGAAGGTGTTGAGACAAATATTTTGTCTAAGAAACATCATTTTGTGTATATTGTATGGGTATTTGTCTCATTATTTTATTTGTGTAAGTTTGTAAATTTACCGCTGGGAGACATTCTTAAGTATAGTTGATGTGGGGGTGCATGCACAACTAGTGCGTCAAGAGACAGAGAGGCGTGTGGCAGTGAGCGGACACAAGTGCATAGACTGTTGATGAGAGAGATAGTTGGGGCATAGTAGTAGAAGGAACCTGGATGAATGTAAACACCATACCAGATCTAGTGGATAAAAGAGTTAATATGGAACGTCGGCATAGTGGCTAAAGAAGCCCTTTGCATAATTCTGGTTCAACTATTTGTGGTTTCGCAAGTTTTAAGGACAGCCGGCGAGAGGACTGCTCTACGGTTAAGGGCCAAAGGATTTTGGCCATTAAGGATCATCCAAGGAACGTCCTCGACAACTGAAGAGCCACCATTGCAGCCAACATGTGCTGAGAGCCGTCAACCTCGTCCGAGTATAAGACGAGTACATTGAACAGTCAGAACTACTGATTATAAGATAGGCGTCGACGCCCCTGAGAAAAGCATTACAACAGCCCAGCATGGATATTAACTTTTAACAATAGCTTCAGTGAACTGTTAACTAAAAAGGCAGATTCTAAATGTGTACTCCACCGACCAAGTAAAAACGTCATCCCATAGTGCTGTAAAAGTAACTGTGTGCAATTTAATACCAAATATTAAATTACTGTGATAGCGTAACCCAGCTTTACATTTCAAAAATTAAGTATCTACGTAAATTATACGTTCTTTTATATATTGTATAAATTATGGTAGCTAAAACTGTCTCAACCTTTATAACAGAGAGAGGCAGTGTTGACACCACCCAATTCTACCTAAAACGGAGGATTTCAGTGTGATCAATTTTTACAGTTATTTCTTGCAGCGATTGTAGCACGACCTTTAAATTCAGTGTGGATGCTTCCTTAATAGTTGGTTATAAATAAATAACTACTCACAATTGTGCTGCCACACGGTGGCTAGATCACACATTCCTACCTCTCTTGAAAACCTTCTTCAAGACATCTCTGAAACGACGAACTTCCCTCACTGTCACCAAGTCATCCTATAAAACGTTCCACTCCCTCACCAACCTCACAAGCATAGACTGTCTTCCCTGCTCCGTTCTCCTCCACACCCACTCAATTTTCTGGCAGTTGCTAACTCTGCCTCTGTACCCTCCCTTAGACGACAATGTAATCCACCCCATCCTCCCTCTCCATTCACAATTCTGTACATCCTGACCAGTCATTCAAACCTCCTTCTGTCCTTCA
This sequence comes from Medauroidea extradentata, assembly GCA_003012365.1. Classification (NCBI taxonomy): domain Eukaryota; kingdom Metazoa; phylum Arthropoda; class Insecta; order Phasmatodea; family Phasmatidae; genus Medauroidea; species Medauroidea extradentata. The sequence goes on from PNEQ01056684.1 coordinate 26,513, forward strand.
ATGTATTCCACCCCATTTCCTTCATCATTACAGATAGTCTGTAATTACCCTCCTCCTCACCATCCTGCCCGTCTTTTCCACCTACCTTTCACCCCTTTCGCTGTCTTTCTCTGCACCTTTTCCATCTCCTGCACTTCAACTTCAACGTACGGGTTCCACACTGCAGCGGTATACTGCAGCATAGGCAGCACCATTGTACAGTATGCCTTTCCTTCACCTCACAGCTAGTCCCATTCAGTATCCTTCCAAGCAAACCTAAAGCTCTTCTCTCCTTCGTAACCACCCTCTCCAACTGTTTTGTCCACCTAAGGTCACTGTGCAGCACAACCCCTCTGAGTGGCATCCTCTATCTCTTGCCCATTCCATCTTTAAATGACTCTGCTAATCACTCTCTTCCTAGCAAACCTAACTAACTTAGTCTTACGAACATTAATCTTCATCTTGTTTTCCACAGTCCACGAACACAACCTGTCAATGTCTGCCTGCAAGTCGACCCCACTGCCTACCACTGAGTATTAAACACAATCATCTGCAAACAATCTTATTTTGCCCCATAATCCCAATACCCATATAATTTGCTGTAATGGTGAACAATACCGGACCGAGCACACTTCCCCGTGGCACCCCTGATGTCACCTCACCTTCCACTGACAAAGACTCCCCAACTGTCACCCTCTGCCTCCATCCTTGGAAGAAGTCACGAATCCATTTCACCACCAACATATCTTTCAGAAGTTTGTCCAGTTTTCTCATCAAAATAAAGTGGGGCACCTTGTCAAAGGCCTTTTCAAAATCAATTAAGCAGGCATCAATCTGCTTCCCTCCATCCACTGCCTGCACTAAATCTTCTGAGAACCCTGCCAGCTGAGTCTCACAAGAAAAACCCTTCCTGAAACCATGTTGGTATACCTGCAGCCAATTCTTCGCATCCATAACCTTAACTATATATTTAATTACCAATCTCTCTATTACCTTTCCCGTATTTGATGTTAGACTCACTGGCCTGTAGCTGCCAGGCCTTCCCTTATCCTCCCCCTGCTTGAGTATTGGGACCACCAGAGCTTTCTTCTATTCTTGGGGCACTTTTCCGTCCTCCAATGACCTCCCAAACAACACTTTCAAATATCTAGCCAACTCTTATTCCACCAAACTTAAGTGCTTCATTTTCTACTCCATCTGGTCCAAACTTACTGTCTTACCACCCTTCAACCCCCTATTTCACCTTTTCAATTTCCGGCTCCCCCATACCAAACTTCCTGCATAATTCTATGTTTTTATTTGTAAAACCATTCCAGTTTCCCTTTCCTTCAAATATTGACAAATGCTGAGCCTGCAGCATAACAGCTTTCTCTCTGTCAATTGTCGCAGTTTGACCATCCATACCTATCAATGTTGGGATTCCTTCCCCAACACCCCTTACCATCCCACTCTCTGCCTTCTCTTTTTTCCATCATATTACCCAGGTACTCATTCTTTGCCTGCCTAATCCTACATTCTAGCTCCCTTCCCATCTGTTTCATCACTTCCCTATTTCTTGTCATCACTTCACTACTTCTTTTGGCATGCAACTGCCTGCAATTCCTCTTCAGTCTCCTAATTTCCTGTCCATAGTACAGTGGATTTCCACTAAGTCTTATTCTTTTCTGGGTAACCAATTTTTCCAACATTAACTCCACTAACCTTCTAAATACTCTCCACAAGCCTTGAACAGTTCTCTCATTCGCCCACATTTCAAATCTTTCCCTCAAGATGATTTCTGAACCCATCCTGTTACCACGTACAAATTGCTATACAACCCTATCTTAAGTTGGTTCCACTCTGGTCCTCCCTACCTCTATTTCCACAACCGGAATGTAATGGTCACCGATTCCTTCCAAAACAGCTGCACGAACTACTGCACTTCCAGGTCTGACCAACACCACATCCAGCACTGACCCTACGCCCCCTTAATTTATCCTCGGAGTTTCCACTGCCTGGACTAAGCCCCTATTTGCTAATTGTACTGCCATTATCTGCATAATGGTGCCCATTCCCTCTGCAAACTCCACCAACCGTACAACGCGCATATTCAAATCCCCTGCCACAACAACCCATTGTCTGTCCCACAACCTATCAACCATCTCCTTGACAACTACTACTGTTGCCTGCCATCCCTGTCCTAGTGGCCTATACACTGCCAGTAAAGTTATCTGCCTACCGCCTCCATTCATTGCAATTTCCATCAATTCAACTTCTTTGATAACCCATACTACTGATCCCTCCAGTCCCTCTCTTAGACCATTATTCCACCACCCTCCCATCCCTGTCTCTTCTAAAGATAGCAAAGGGGTCCTGCTTATACTCACTGACCAGCACATCCTCACTCAGTCACATCATCAATGCGACATCTTCCCCATATCCCTCAACCTTACTCCAGAAGCTTTCCAATGTACTTCACAATTTCCTTAAATTTCCTTAAAATACCACAAGATCACGGATTACAAAAACACCGCGTTAGGGAATAGATAAATTCACCTTTCAATAACAGTATACCGCTCCGCAAGACCAAATTTTCTCTCTGGGTGATCACTGCGATTGTACCAAGGCCTCAAAATTAATGTTCGAAGAACGTTGCTGCACGCAAGCTTGGCAAGCACTTTTGAAGCTTCTCTAACAGACGTTCCTGAATTCCAGTCGAAGCTGACAGTTACATGATGCAAACTTTTCGCGAAATAGTTTGACAAGAACCTCGTCCGCGGAATACTTGACAGATCTTTCGAAGTAACATTAAAATTAATAGGTCTACTCTTCCAAAAACAAGGATGATATAATGCTGATCTCCACTGTTTACATGTTGCTGAAGCTTTTACGCGATCATGGTGCGACAAATATGTAAATATTTCAACCAGCACAACAGTTGGTAAATTATTCCAACAATCGCCCGCCATGGCCATAACATGACTGCCATTAAACAAAGATATTCATATTCTTCAAGTGATGGCAAAGAAGAGATCACAGAAATATTTATATATCGACCAACGAGCACGGTCGTAGAAGAATCGGTTATCTATAGATCGTTCGGAATAAAGTGAGCACTAAAGATTTATAGCGTATTCCAATGACTACACTCGCCGTGACCAACGAGATATATAGTAAACATAGAGACGTGGAACCACTTCCTGGCTGAAGCCCAATTGAACTTGTGTCGGCCATGTTTTCCATCGTCAAAACAAAGGGGCGTGGCAGGGTGTTGATTAGAGATAATTACGTTTATATACTGATGATAGTAGAAGAACAAAGCTTACAATGCGGTGTGTATGCATATGTGGCATGTAAATCATATACAGGAGGTGGATTTCCGTCTCCTGCGCTTTCCTTCGCTATTTTCAATCCCTGGGGGCCGATTAAATATCACCACTTGTGTTTTGCACCGACGCAGCGCAACGCAAGGAAATCTGCTCTGCACCTGCACCTCGAGTCGTAGTTGGAATTAAATATACTCGGAAACGCAAGATGCAAGAGGCGTAGCCTATTTTGGCTCGGCGCAACTGCTTCCCCTCTCTAACTTACACAAGCCTATCAGAAAATTTGTAACATCTTTCTCACTGCCACGTTGACGACAAAAACTGCCTGTATACCCGCGTGCTTACATGCAGATGTAGCTTCAATTTAGCAGTGAACATTTCACGCGCTAAAAGTAATGTTTAAATTATATTTTTCGTAACCTAAAATTGTGTAGTTTTCTCGTGCTTATACAAGGATATAAGTGTAGTTTCATATCAAGTTATGAAGGAAAATTGTCACAAAGTTTTCATTATAAACGTATATATTGTAGTTGAGTTTTTAATTTTGAAAAATTAATTTCTATAATGTCGTGGTTTCAGTGTAGTGTATGCGTGTGTTCAATTTTATTGAATGCGATTGTTCGTGAATAATTAAGTACTATATTTATGGACAGTAGCATTTTTGTAACACAATTGGAACACATCAGTGTGGTTTTCGTCTGTAACCAGTTTTTACATACTTTATGTTGCTAACGGATAATAAGTGCCTTTAGTGATAGACGTGTGACGCGATTAAGGCAAAAATTATGTATACCTTTATATTTGTACTGGTATTAATTTGAGTGACCTAGTTTTGACATTCACGTAGGTTATTTTTAACTTGTGTGGCATGGTATTTGTGAGTGTAGGTCTATTACCTACGTGGGCTATACATGTGGCACTCGTCTTTCAGCAAGTCGTAAATTATCAAATCGTGATACGTTGATTTCTAAATAATTCACTGCTAATGTGTGGTGAATACGAGTGGCTTTCGTACAACTATACTGCTATAAATTTAATTAGGTCTAGATCATTGTAAGTTCAATGGTCACCGAGATAGGGTGTGATATGTGTAGACAGC
>PNEQ01056685.1:0-11430 GCA_003012365.1 Medauroidea extradentata
TACATATATAGATACATGTATAATACATACATATATAGATACATGTATAATACATACATATATAGATACATGTATAATACATACATATATAGATACATGTATAATACATACATATATAGATACATGTATAATACATACATATATAGATACATGTATAATACATACATATATAGATACATGTATAATACATACATATATATAGATACATGTATAATACATACATATATATATAGATACATGTTTAATACATACATATATAGATACATGTATTATACATACATATATACATGTATAATACACACATATAGCTACATGCATAATGTATATAGTTACTTGTACAATATATATACATGTATAATACATACAGATACATGTATATACATGTATAATACATATAGATACATGTATATACACGTATAATACATATAGATACACGTATAATATATATACATGTATAATATAAATACATGTATAATATAAATACATGTATAATATAAATACGTGTAACATATAAATACATGTATAATATAAATACATGTATAATATAAATACGTGTAACATATAAATATATATATATATATATATATATATATATATATATACATGCACGCACGCATTACGCGTGCTGATAAAAGCAGCATTGTTGAGTACTTAAGAAAAATGCACACGGCAGAAGTCTTCACAGGAATTAGCGAACACATTAAAATATTTTCCGAGTTGATTCGGAAGAAGATACAATTTCTATTTCTATCAGTATAACCATTATTATTTGTTCAGGTAATATTTCACAATTGCAAAATAAAAAAATTACAAAAAAAAATGTGTATAATGGTTTCTCCCATGATAATACTTGTTAAGATTTAAAACGAAAAATAGGGGGAAAAAGCACGACGCGCATAAATTAGGTAATGAGTGTTAGAAAGTGGACTATTCGTGTGTCAATGATCTAGTGCATGTACACCATGTATTTTCTATCACTTTAAATCTTAGAAGTAGTTTAATTGAAGACATTCTTTTATAGATTTTACAACTTTTTAAAACATAATATATTTTTAAAATATGTGTATTGTTTTCTGCATTTTAATCTTGTTTGTGTGAAATTTGGAGTTCATGCGTTTTAAAAACGTGGTACTCTAACAATAATGAACCATTTTTAATTTTTTATTATTTTAATAATTTATTTTCCCCGCCCATTCATTCTGGTGCTGCTCCATACTCACCTCATGTCATCCTTCACCAGCGTCTAAAGACCTCGATGTTAAGTGCTGATCAAAATCTGTCACTCACTCTAAACAATTTTTTTCTTATTATATTGCACTCCAGTTCAGATATATGTTTAAAGCTTCAAGTTTATAGCTCATCAGATCGTTAATATAATGTGGTACATCAAAATTTTATTTTTATTGTGTAAATAATTATTTTTTCACATTTTTTTCACTAATATAGAATTGTCATCGTTTTCTGATAAAAGTCAGTGTTTAAATTTTTTAGTTTCTAGCTCACCGGAAAGTTAGTTAAAAATCGAATGAATAATTTGCAACGGTCAAACAGACAAGAACGTTGTGTTATTGACCAATGTTAAGTTTCAAGTTTATAGCTCATTGTTATCTTAACCCACTGTTGTCAAACATATAAATAAACAGACAAAAATGAGAGTTTAAAAATGTGTTAAAATTAATATAATGATAGTTATAATGATATTAATACTCAAATTTATTTCCAAAATTTGTTAAAAGACGTCACAAAGAACGTCAATTATTTGTGATAGTTTCAAGTCAACGCTAAACGGCCTATATTATGTCTTAGAAAAAAATAAATGGAATCATGAAACGTTTTCAATAAAATTAGTCTCAAAATAGTCATAAACTAAAAATCTCCTGAGTTTGTTCATCGTCAACGGAAGACTTTATAATTGGATAAAAACTTAATCACGTCTTCTGTTAATAAGGTCAAATCCTTCGCTGTGGCCTCACATGTGAAACAAAATTAACCACGAATCGGTTAGAAGAGCAACGAGGAAATAAGATACAGCTTGAAGTCGAATAATTTTTCCACGTGAACTCCCTTTGGGTCCCTAAACATTTTATAATGAGGATCTCTCCCAGATTGCTATACGACATGGTTATCTATCATTGATAAATTGCGGACAAGGATAAATTAAGGGGTTTGATTTCCCGACTGAGCTGAAAGTATTTAAGATGTGAAACCGTCCAAAGTTATAAGTCAATATTATATTTCAGTTGTTCGCTTCTACAGGGTCGACTACTCCATGCATTCAGTCGATACACTTGTCAAATAAATCAGAGTCGTACTCTAAACTGGGAATACTTTGTATTCCTTTGAGTAAATTTGGACCACCCGATTAATTCATTTACCATTAAATATTTTAAGATACCATTTACTCTAAGGTATCGCTTAGTATTGAAGTGGTGAGCGTTTATGTTTTCCTCAAGTTAAGAGGCTGCAAACCTTTCCATAAAACAAAAACATGTTGTGCAAAGTAATTCCGAAATTATGAAAAGTATAACCCATCTATTTTGCATATATTTTAAAGTATAAAATGAAGTGTTTCACTCACTCATGCACTCATCAGCACACAGCCCAAACCATTGGATCTAAGGTGATTAAATTTTAAGGGTGAATTCCTCTTACGCCGTAGGCACCCACAAAGAAAGTATTTTTCGAAATTCGAAAATTAAAGAGGTAAAATTTTATTTCAAAGAATTCTCTACAGCGCTTAAGAACTTTTAAGATATCAAGGTTATTTCTGCTACAAAATGAAGTTTACAAAACTGCAAATTATTATATTTTCCGATTTCCGAAAATTAAGGTGGTTGAAAGCCTGTTTTCAATCAGTCCTCGATAACTCTTAAACCCGCTGAGATATTGAAGTTAATTTTACTTCAGATTGAAGTTCACGCATATCCCTAAAAATACATTTCAGGATTTTTTAAAATTCAACATCTAAGGGCAATAGAAAATATAACGTGGTTTCAGTTAATCCTATGTTTCTCTTAAACCTTTTGAGATATCGAGATGTTTCTTGAGTAGGTACAAAGCTTAAATAAATAACTAAAAGCTAATTCATAGTTCTTCTAAATTTGACAATTTAGGTGGTGGAAATATGTAAAATGTTCTAGAAATCCCGAAAAGTACGTATGACTACGGATAAATAGTTAAAAATTAGTTACTTTTTGCCGTCTTATTGATACATATGTATCTTTGGGCACGGACCTGTATATTAAAAAATATTTAATTTCTTAAGAATTAGGAACGCTGGAAGGAGGTTTGGGTTCGAATCGCGCGTAAGGCAAAGCGACGGGGAACTGCTGTAATATATACACACATATTTGTGGCAGCTGACAAAAGAGTTAATTGTCTATTTGAAGTATAAACATTTAAGGGTGGCCAACACTTGTGGCATAGCTACTCACTAAGGGGTGAAAAGAGGTAAAATGTAATTTTTTTTCCGATATTCTCATTGTCTCATAAACCTAGTGAGGTGCTGATGTATCTTCGCCATGTCCTCAATTACTCATTAACAAGATAATCTAACGTTATTGCTTCGACTTTAAAAATTCCACGCGGGCACAGCTGCGGCCCGGCAGCTAATACACACACAACACACATACCTATACACACATTCATATTCACACATGCTACAAAGCGAGGAAGTTATTGTATGTTTTATTGATATATAGCGTATCTTCTAGCCAGAAATTTATTCTAACACAGTTATGTTGACATAAGTTATCATATTTATTCTATCTGAATAAACCTGTTACGAATAGTTTCATTAACTTATAACGTAATTTCCTGCATTCTTCTGTTTGTTACAAGTAGTCGAGAAGCTAATATTACATTACATCACAGTTACGTTTTATTCAAGTAGTTCTCTTTCATATAGCTAAGAACGTTACTACTACAACTTTATTTATAATGGCAGTAGAAAGAGATCTTCCTCAACGTTTCCTTTCCATCCACTGCCGTTACATCAATACAGGACGCCAAGTATAGCCCGAGATTGAAACTTCAGTCTACGTATCGCACAACAGACTTAATTATAAAGATGTGCCTTGCACTCGTATTTCAGGTAACTATATATATAAAAAATAAAAATACCTTGTTGGCATCGAGTCATTCCTTCAATACCATAAATAATTACATTGAGTAAATATGTTGGGCTAATAAAAGCAAAGTACAGTCGTAGAAAGGATAATGGGCTCAGTCAGGTGAAGCACATTTTCTTCCCTTCCTTGCATTCTCTGCTCCTCCGTCACTGCCATACAATTCAGCCAGCACGAGCACTTTTCACAAACCCTCAACACTCCAAGTAAGCTTTTAGCGAAACAAAATACAATTGGAAAACGACGAGATGCTGCGCGTACCAGAAGGAGGGGGATTTTTTTCTCCTCTTGCCCTTTCTTCGCGATCTTGATTCTTCTGCGCGATGCGTTAATTATAGCGTCGTCTCGTTGAAAAGCTCACATTTTCTTCCTTTTACTCCCCGTCTCGCATCTACAAGCGAGCATTTGGTACAATTTTCTGCCCCCTTTCCACGCACAGGCTTCCCCCGGCACAACTCGACTCGACCTGAAAACCCTCACGACAGCGAGTCTTCCCAACATGAGTGGTGGGAACCCCAGACTCGCAACCATGAGAGAGAGAGAGAGAGAGAGTAATTGTAGTAATTTGACAAATTGGAGAGCTGATATTCAGGCAGCCCCATGCACGCAGCAGTTTGCGATGTAAGAATGAGAGGTAAAATCTGAGAATTAAATTTGTGACTAGCGTAATTGAATAACCATATAATTTACTTTGCTGATTGCGTTATTCATTCCTTGTGTGCCAGAAACACCACACTCCTCGAGCCAAGTTTCATAACTAATTGGGCGGTATACGGTGTAATACTTTAACATTCGCGAATATGGTGCAGTACGATAAACTGCCGTTAACACGAAAACAACACAGACGGAAAAAAAAGAGAAAATCTGGTGTAAAACATACTTGTGTATTTACATGCATAAATTAAGTCAAGCGTACTAATACTTTTTGGCCTTCCTTCCTACCGAATAATTATGTTACTAATCCACCTTGCACTGAGAATTCGAAGGCGTTTTGGCATATAATTTATTACGAAGTTACTATAATAAACAATTATATAATACTTTTAACATAGCTAAGTTTGCAGTCATGTTTGTTGATAACTGTCAGTTTATCATCTGCATAATATGTCTGCGTTCCTCCTATAAGCTACATGCTTAGAGCCTAAAGATTAGTCCAGAATTTGGGAGGAATAACCAGCTGTTAAATGTTATTCTGGATCGGAGAAGGCATACACCCTTCCTTTATTTTCCCGTAGTTCACGAATTAATCGTGTGCTGAAAAAAACACACGCACGTGTACTAAGCTTACACAACATTATATTCAACGCGTAAGAATTTTCTTTTACTGTACTTACAACATGACTTTTGGTTTCCTTGTGAATCACTTGTGGGTGTGTCGTCCGCAATTTCGTTATGTTCCGTATGACCACAGTTTCAACAACGGCGCATCTTAAAAATACAAACAATCAGCTAAGGACAGCCGAAAACTCATATTTTATTAAGTCCGTAGGTATCCGTTACAAGTATTAAACGAAATGCGTATCAAAACCTATAGAAAATATGTAGAAGCCTGATCAGAGTTAGTGAATACTTACTGATTGGAACAGTGAAATTCTACTGAATTGAACTAGTCAAATTAGAAATCTATTAAAAAATCAGAGGTATTAATTAATTAATTATTGATTCCGATCAAGAGAGTAACACAAGCAGAGTAAACAACAAACAACCACTGTTGTACATGCAGTATAAATATGCAAACGTAATTACGAACATTGCCTGGCCCTATTCTTTAAAGGGTGCCGCCTATGTTAAGCGGTTATATGTGTTAGAGGCTTAGAAGCGACGGAGCTGTAAGGACGAATTTGAAGCGCGCATCTAATGCCGCATTGCTACAACGACTCTAGCACAGAACTAGTGTGCAGGGTTCCCGCCGATCCAATTTTACTATCGGACTCCTAGTCGTGAGCATACCATTTTATTTGCGGAAAGTCTGTAGCAAAGTTCAGTGCCCGATTCTATCAGAGTTTTGCATACTGTACATACTATTAGTATACATTTAGAAGAAGGGCAGTTTGAAAAGACCGTTTTTAGCTATGTTGGACGTATCGGAAACAGTGTTTTTAATAAGCATTGTGTCTTAAAAAAGACATTGCGTCCTTGTCTGAAGTGAGTTTTCTTTTCGTACACTGGTACAATGGGGACATGTAAAATAGTTTAGTAAAAAAACCTATTTCTCTGCACAAGCGTGTGGTAGGCGGCACCCTCAAGGGCAAGCCGTTTACTGTCTTGAAACTAACAACCTACAGAACATATGTGAGCCTTTTCCTAAATGTCACTGCTATGTTCAAACGTGCTCTCAAAACACGCTTATGTACTTTCAAGAAATCTAAGAATGTGCTTAAATGTTCAAATTACAGCATTAACTGACTTGACTGGTATCAAAAAATTCTACACGTAAGCTTAAAGCTTACATACAATTACTAATGTAAAAATCATTACTATAATCGTTTTACATTTGTCTCCGAAGCTGTACGTAAAGCATTTTCACCGTGTTGGCAGGCATAATATGAAGACAATACCAGATTATGTGTAATACGTAGGGCCTAAATTTTAAAACAGCTCATTCATTTATTGCTTGACCGGAAGTCTAAGCCAGAACATTTCCTTCCAAACACCTAGGAAAAGCGTTGATTGGTGGTGGTCGACAGAGTGACGCTTAAAATGGGTAAATACATTAGAACAGTTAACGAATTACAGTTTGTAGTGACCGAACAACATCAACGTGAATTTTTCTTTTCCGTCCAACAGAACTGAACTGACTGATTTCTATTGATGTGAATACATACAGTTTGTTCGCACAACAATTCGGTAGAAATGACAGTTTAATTTACCGTCTTCATGAAATATTTGTTAAAAATCTGATACTTTAATAGGATAACGTTTTATTGAAGAGACCTCAGTGATAAGAGATACATTACACGAAAAGAAATAGTTCGAGTTGAATTTGGGAAGAATGTCTGGCTTTTAAATTTTTAATATATTTACCTTCTGACTAGCTTTCTTGTGGGATTTAATCATTTAAAGGCTCGTTGTAAGCTAATAAAAATTGCCGGCCCTGGCATAATGGATTGCATGCACTGCACTCTCGTGATACGTAAACAAGTTTAACAATTTAACAACTCACAAGAGCGCTGCATGTCTTAAACCAAATCAAGGAGCACGCGAGTATAAATACGATAATGACTATTACTGGCATGAGTTTTCATTGTTTCTCAAGTTGCTTTGGTAGACTACACGACAAACAGTATTATTTTGGACATACGTAATTGCACATTAGATTGAAATAATTAAATTTTCCGATATCATTATAATTAGTGAAAGTTCATTGTCATTCGGTTGCATGGGTCAACAGTCATCTTGCTGATATTAATTCTCTAACTGCATAATTCTGGCAATTCTGAAATATTATACATAAATTGTTTACATTAAATTAAAATTAATACATCTATTTTCTGATAAAGGTAGTAGTATTAATTGTAATTTTATATATATACTAGCAGTCCCCCGCGGCGTTGCTCGCGAGTATTATTCGTAACTGATAATATTTACTTTAATTGAAAAACCTCTTTGTACACAAAATTGGTACTTCAGTCATCAAGTGTTAGAATGTCCAAGCGACTAGTAGAATGTCCAAGCGGCTAGTTGAACTAATTCTGCAGCAGGATAAGTAGCTATAGCTGTCCACGCGAACAGCAGTCTTAAGTTTGTCCCTGCCACTAACAGCGACTTCGCCTGGGCCTTATTTATAGCCCTACCAATTTGTAGTTGTGGGGTAACTACAGACACCTAACGTAAGAGGTTAATCGAATTAAATACGTCTGATTTATCCTGTTGAACAACCATTGGTGACAGTACCCTCTATTGCATATTTTCAAAATATTCACTTGAAGTTTAATGCCATTAGAAAGTTTTGGTGGGACAAGGTTTCGCGGAAACGTATTTGGTGCCCCAAACTTGAAATTAAAGAGATGATATATCGTCGGCTTACTGCCAAAAGTGACCAAGTCAAAATGAGATAAAATGATAAAAATGCTAGGAATAATGTATATGTTGATCACAGACAATTGCCCGAGTTTAAAGTCTATTCGTCGTTTCCTACTGTTGTGTTTGAAGTATAGTAACTTACCACAATATTGTTAGTTTAAACAATTTAATACTGTTTTAAAACAAAATAACATTTATGACTTAATCACTTTTGACAATATACGACGATATGTCAGCTGATGATGTAGAGGAACCGAAGTGGAAAGCGAACTGCAATTTTACCCCTTTTAAACGACTACATGTAAATTGCACTAATTCGATCTGCCTTGTAGTTTTTGAGTGTGAGAATTGAACGTTCGCACGAAGCTTTTAACGGAATTCGAGCCCGGAACCTCCCGGAATATAGACCTAAGTAGCAAACAACTGCGTCACGTAATGTTGAAATAATTCATGAAAATAAAATTTAATTTAAAAAAAATAAAATATTTGTGTCCTGGGCTCATAGAGGTTGTACAACACTACGTCTCGATAGGTTACTGTAGAGTGAAACTTCTGTATAAGCAATTTCTCGCTGCTCGTTCCCGCTTTTTGGATCGTCTGCCTTGTATGTTGACTAACTTAGTTTAATTCTTAATAATCACGTTATCTTATAAAGTAAAAACAATTACATATAATTTTTTAAATACTTACGTAAGCAACACTCTGACGCGAACAACACCTCAATATCGCTACTGGTTAGATATCGTGGGTTGATGGAAAACAAATTTTGTGCTTTTTCACCCTTTTGGGTGTCGAATTTCGAATTATTTTACATTCACGTCTTAGACATTTGTATAAGTATCCAATTGAAGTGAAAATCACATCGCTAGCACGTTCAGTCAAATCAAAACCGATCAACCACTAAAAAAACACATCACTCCTGCACAGTACTGAGAAATCTAATTTCGAAAAATCTTAAAACGCTTTTGCGATCATTTCTTAGCCATCATCCTGAAGCAAAAATTAATTGTATATCTCGACGGGTTCGTGGACGTGAAAAACACAACATTAGCCCGCTGGATTCAAGATATATCGACGATTAATTGAAAACACTTTTCACAACTTTTCACCCCTTTTCACCTCCTTAAGTGGCGAATTTCAAAAATTCCTGAAATTAATTTGCAGGTATTTGAGTAAGCATCAATCTTAAACAAAAATCACGTCGCTATATAAAAATCTACGGGATCGATATATATCGATTGTGAATCGAAAACACAATTTACCCCTTTTTTAACCGGTTCAGGGCTGAATTCGGAAAATATATTTTAACGGTACTTGGGATATTTACAAAAGCATCAATTTGAAGCAAAGAGCACTTCGATATCTAGATTGGTTCGATAGATATGGAGGGATAATCGAAAACACATTTCTCGTATTTTCACCCCCGTAATTGAATAATTTCGAAACGTCTTGGAGTCCCGTCATAGAGATTTGTATATGTAACAAATTAAAGTAAAAATCACGACGATAGCCAATTGTGTTTCAAAGATATAGACTATTCATAAAAAACACATTTTGCCCCTTTTTACTGCTTGGGGGTCGAATTTCAAAAAATCCTAAAACTACTTTTTGGACATTTATGTAAGCAATATTTTGAAGTGAACACCAGCTCTTTATATCGAAGGATTAGATAGATATCGATAGTTGATTGGAAACACATTTAAGGTCTTTTCACCCCCTTAAATGTTGAATTTCGAAAAATCCTTAAATTGGCCAATATGCATGTTTACGAATGTCCTATTAAAGTAAAAATCACGATGATAGGCCTTCGGGTTCTAACTCTAACGATGTTCCTTCGGAAATATATTTCACCCCTTTTCACCCCCTTAGAGGTCGAATTTCGAAAAATCCCTTCTTAGTGCTCGCCTACGACCTGAGGGGAACCCCCACAAAAATTTTCACGATTCTAGGTCCAGTGGTTTGGGCTGCAGTTTGATATGTCAGTCAGTCAGTCAGCTTTCATTTATGTATATATAGAGATAGAGAAGTGCATTTATTTTTTAATTAACTGTTATGTTGTCTTTCCCCCCCCCCTCAGTGGTAAAGTGTAACAAATATAAGGCGGATATGCTTTAATTTCGCCACTTGTATAAAATAAGACTTGAATAAATAAGTAACGAACAGCAGTAGACGAACGAGGCGTATGTACTATTCGAACAAACTAAAATGATGTACTAAGTGATACATTTGTCTGCCTTCTTACATTTTATAAGATACGAGCAAAAGCGAACTGTAGTAAGCTTACACATGCTGATGGTAAGATCACACATTTAGCGGCACGTGTTTGTATCACAACAGCATATACTTAACGCAAAGGTAAACTGAATAGGCTGCTCGTTTCAAATAACATTTAAATTTAAAATAGATCGCAGGCTCTCGCGGCCGTTGTCTGCATTTTCTTGGCTTGTGGGTGTGAGCCGCGCCTGAAGATTGTCTTGCGACGTTTCGGCAGTCGTTGCAGCTGCCATCATCAGGTAGTCGGAGTCGGAAGACCAACTGGCAGATGTAAGAGTTGCAGGTCCTTATATACCCTGGTGTCTGGGTGGCTGCTTCCTGGTTGGCTGGGCCCGTCGGCCAATCACAGGCCTGCTTGCTCCTTATTGGCCGAGGTGGTTAGCCAATCCTGGCTCTCTCCTGGTGGACCTTCTGATTGGCTGGGTACTTGGGCCAATCGTGTGCTGGCTCGCACCTGGTTGGCTGGGTTGACTGGCCAATCCTGGTGAGTCTGTCGTGACTGCCCTCTGGTAGCTTGATTTCGCATCATCCACGAATGAATGTGACCATATTTTGCTTAGCCGATATCCATCTTCCCTGTTGATGTTGTTAGGGTGTTTTATTATCTCTATTGCCTCTCTCACAGTTCTCTGACGATAATTACTGATGTTGGTTATTGTGGAGAATACTCCATGGAAACGAAACACAGCATCGATTTTGACAAGTTCTCCACAATAACCAACATCAGTAATTATCGTCAGAGAACTGTGAGAGAGGCAATAGAGATAATAAAACACCCTAACAATATCAACAGGGAAGATGGATATCGGCTAAACAAAATATGGTCACATTTATTCGTGGATGATGCGAAATCAAGCTACCGGAGGGCAGTCACGACAGACTCACCAGGATTGGCCAGTCAACCCAGCCAACCAGGTGCGAGCCAGCACACGATTGGCCCAAGTACCCAGCCAATCAGAAGATCCGCCAGGAGAGAGCCAGGATTGGCTAACCACCTCGGCCAATA
>PNEQ01056685.1:11530-33644 GCA_003012365.1 Medauroidea extradentata
AGGCCTGTGATTGGCCGACGGGCCCAGCCAACCAGGAAGCAGCCACCCAGACACCAGGGTATATAAGGACCTGCAACTCTTACATCTGCCAGTTGGTCTCCGACTCCGACTACCTGATGATGGCAGCTGCAACGACTGCCGAAACGTCGCAAGACAATCTTCAGACGCGGCTCACACCCACAAGCCAAGAAAATGCAAAGATTTAAAGTATTCAAACTTCCTAAAATTTTCCTCTTTCTTTTACACATGGCAGTCCACATCACCACATTGCCTTTTTAACTGAATTGGTTATTGTTAAAATGCAATAAGTCCAAAATCGTAAGTTAATTGACTTCGTTCATTTTAACAGATCCTACGAAAAAAAAGGATACGTTTAATTTGTATTTACAGTAGGCAAGGACGTCGTCGACCCAGCAAACAAAAAATCGGCATTATTATTAAAACCATAATTTTGTGAAATTTAAACTTAGTACATTGAAAGAAAAGTTTTGTAGGAAGTTCTTCCTGCCCAATTATTTTGTTGTAAACACATGACGGTTTGTTAGTGACCACAATATTTTACTGGAGAAAGCAAAATGTTTTATACTGTCCACAAAAATATATTTTGCACAGTGTATTGTAGGGTTATTTTTATAACCTACCTTTTTTAATATAAGCAAGAATTAGGCCATACGAACACTGATGAAAAGAAGATAGTAACAAGATATCTGAAACTTCCGTAGAAGCAAAATGTGTAAACTGGAGTAACATTTGTGAGAACACTAATACAATTATATGTTTGGTATATGGTTATTCTGGACACAATACTACTTATTACAAACAAAATTAAAAAGTAACTACTAATGACACTATCGTGACTTTAAATGCCATTAGACTAAAGGACAAAATAAAGAAGATAGTGAAACCATGTAATTTAATTAACCTTAAGTTAGCATATATATAAAGAAAACGATTGCGGCCACCTTGATAAATGATAAAATTTTGATAAACCAAACATTATAAACGAAATGTACTCTGACTTTCTACAGATTATTCCAACCAGTCACTTAAAATTAACTAAAAGTGTTCAAATCTGCGTGACCTTTACCTTGAAAACATACAAATTCTTCCAGCAAGTACTTAAAAATGTATAAAAGTTAATTATGAGACTCTTAACTAAATATATCTCAGGGTTTGTGAGTAAACTTAGGAATTGGCTGGTTCGTGAAATGTATACCGTCTGTGCGAATAGATAGCTTTTAAGTTTATATTAACACTGATTGAAAGTTGATGATAAAATAAAATACGCTTGTTGTGAACTTAGCTCTGATGATCTCTAACTGGTTATGTCGTCCCAGGACGTAGTCTTGCAGACGCAGCAGCTCATCTCTGGCCCTTGTAAGTCCGTAACATTAATGGCGTCGGTATGCCGCTTCCCTTAGCATCGTGCCAAACGACTTTCATGTTTCGCGCACTCGCGAATGACAAACTAATTAATAATAACTCGGTAGTCGCGGCATGGGTTTTCTTCTTGAGCTCGCAGCTTACCCGCACGTCTTCAGCTCTGGCAAACCCATGATGGTAATATTCGGGACTCGAACCAGTTAAAATTTCACGAGCACACACGTCGCGTGCCGTGTCCTAACACTCCAGATCCAATCTCCCCCTCAGGTGTTCCTAGGTCTTGCAGTTACAAACTTCATTGTTCGTCATTGTAGACCAGCCAATTAAAACGTTGCTCGAGCTTGTTGACACGCTGTTACATTCCTGTGGTCATGACAACGATTCAAAATGACTAGGTCAATATAACAGAGTACTCGTTCAAATCGAGGAATTACCAAAATCCCAAGGGAAATCACTTTTGCTCTTAGTCTACAGTTCTTGCTTGTTAAAAATAACTAAACAATAAAATAATATGTAATATTAATTTTCAACAGCTATTCTAAATAATTAGGTAGCCAGTAACAAACGTAATTAACAAAACACACACGTACATTAAAATATTGCACACGCTACACCATACAAAGTATTTTGTAAATGCCACAAAATATTTTTGGTGTGGCTTTTAACAATTAACAATTAAATTATGTAACAATTTTTTCGCCCTGAATAGAAG
This sequence comes from Medauroidea extradentata, assembly GCA_003012365.1. Taxonomy (NCBI): domain Eukaryota; kingdom Metazoa; phylum Arthropoda; class Insecta; order Phasmatodea; family Phasmatidae; genus Medauroidea; species Medauroidea extradentata. Next base: position 13,626 of record PNEQ01056685.1, read on the forward strand.
AGCGTAAAGTGTAAACGTAGCAACGCGAAGACTAAATAAAACAGCGAGTTTACGACAGAAAGCAGAAGGAATGAGCTGAAAGAACTAGAGGGTAAACAACTAGAGGGAATATGGCTTATGCCCACGTATACTGCGCTGTATTTCAGGAGTGGTGACGTCAGCGAAGGGCTGCATGTAATGTTGGCCCGCATACCAAGACAACAACTACTCTAAATATGGCTTTATTTAGGCTATATATTGTTTAGTGAGTGTGAACAGCCCTCATCTCTCTCCATTGTCAAATATGTACTTATAGGAATAAAAACATACGTAAGACAATTATGACAAAGTTGAAGCTTTGAAAAGCTAGACATACTGGTTCATTGCGGGTAAGTTGACAGTTCGTTAGGCTTCAATGAAACGTGTTTATCGCTAACATCCGTCTTTCGTTATTGGCAATTCCCCATTTGACTGGGCCTGTGATAACATGGTTAGAGATGATGGTACGTCACGAAACTGTTTTGTACCAACGTACCCTTGAAAACGTTGTAGTAATTGCAGCACATATGATTGGGATACGTACGTCTGACACAACTTAGCTGTCTGTAGACCAATAACGTGCATCAAATATTACAATAGCGGGATTCTTATTAGGCTCAGTCAAATAGCGCAACAACTTTACGTACAAGTGAAAGCCAGCAATCTTCTGGTACGCTTAACGTGTACTGAAACCCACTAAACAGTCAAGTTTTCCTGCGACGACAGTTGTTGCACGTTTGTAATTCGTCTGCAAAGCGTTAAACAGTGCCATACAACCGTCGTCCAACAGTACAAACAGCAGGATTTTACACGGTTTTGCAAAATACGTTGGCATGAAATAAGTCATGAACTTCCAGAATATCTAGTAATAGTAAGAAAAAATTTTATGGATATCTCGGTTCCAGTAACTTTGAGTTGTTGCAGTCTTGAGCTATAACATCAAAAAAGGCACTTCCCCTGTTGTACACAGAATGACCAGAAATTGGAAATGAAAATGTTTGTGGCAAAATGTTGCACGGTGGTATTTTATATGCACAATGTGTGGCAGCATAACGTGGGAGAAAAGTACATTATTGCGCAACACTGATAGCTTATTACCACTGAGGGGCCGCGGTGGCCGAGTGGTCAGATCATTCGCCTCCCACCAAGCCGATCCGGGTTCGATTCTCGGCGGGGTCGGTTCCCGGATTTTTGCATGTGGGAATTGTGCCGGACGATGCCGTTGGTCGGCGGGTTTTCTCTGAGATCTCCCGTTTCTCCCGCCCGTTCATTCCGGCGCTGCTCCATACTCACATCATGTCACCCCTCACCTGCGTTAAAGACCTCGGTGTTAAGCGCTGACCAATAAATCTAACTCACTCTTATTACTACTGTTCTGACCGTATAGGCACGGGCTGAAGTCTAGAGCAGTGCAAACATTATTCTACTTTCACTCGTCGTGAAGCGGAAGGGTGGACTTTATCCATGCCATTTCGCAACGTTGTGTGCGAATAATGTTTCCGGACAATATTATGTATGCGGCCTTTTATGGACATCCAGTATAAGAGATGCACTGGCTAAAACAACTACCATAGAGGTTACTTGTGTGATACGTGATAAACCCCTTACGTATCAGCGCTTGACTGTGGCCGAGGAAAGCTTGATAATATATCGACTGCAGTCCGGACGGGCAAGCACCGAACACGAGCCAGCGGGAGGCATTCGTCACAGTCGAGAACCGAGGGAAGAGAGAGAGAAAAAAACGTACATTCTCCCTACTCCCGAGTTTTATTAATAGTAGACATTTAAACTTTGAAATGGATCAAAGTAGGTGGAGAAACCGTTAAAACAAGCTGCGCAGGAGACCGAGGAAGGGAAGGCTACAAGGGAGAGCGATTTAAATGTATTCAGAAGTTAAAAGTCGAGCTCAGTCTCCGGTAGAAGGTAGAGCCCTACTCCGCAGCCACCCTCCCGCACTTCTCACGGCCTCGGATATCAGGGGCGGCCAGAAACGTAAAAGAACCTGGGTGGGCTGGGGGATGGCGCGGGAGGACTGCTTTATCTACGTCTGTCGCTAACAAATGAAGCAAACTTGGCGAGTTTCTTTGCTCTGTAGGAAAAGTCTCGCGAGTCCCCGGCGACCGTTATTGTAATAAGGGTGGCCCCGGGATAGCCCCGGAGGCAGGGGCGAAGCTGTTCCTTGCTGCCAATATTCTCTCCAGAAATTCCCTCTGCCGAGCTTGTAATCTGGAGCAGACAGCAGGAGGTACACAGAGAAAAATACCTGGTGTAATTACAGACCCGGAAATTTCGCGAATTTATTTCAGAGGATTTGAAATTTCAAACCCTTGTACACGTTAATAATTTTCGCGACTGGGTCACGGTTGATGAAACTGTTACTTGAGGACTGTGAACCAATAACAGCCCTGCACATAAGCGCTCACTCTGGCGCCACCTTGTCACATATACAACTAGGCATTCAATGGAGCAGCGGCCAATGAACAAGTAGCTCAAGAAAGGGGTGTGGAGCCTAGCCGGCTAGTAGTTTAACCTGCGAAGTTTCCGTGTTTCTAGGAGATATAGTTAACCGTACGTGTTTGTATATGGCCAAACAAGCGCGTATAACTAATTTTCGTTATTTATTCATTCACGTCTTATTTTTTTATACACGGGGCGAAATAAAGCCCTACTCGCCTTGAATTAGTTACATCTTACCACTGAAGGGAAGGGGGAATGAAGGGAAGGAGGAACAGACAACATAATAGGTAGTTAGAAAATGAACACACTAATCTTACACACTCACACACATTAAATATGTACAGGGTGGTCTTGAACTACAGGTACAAACGCAGGGAGGTGATTCCTTATGGAAAATAAAGTAGGACATTTGCAGGACACTTTGTACTTAAGTGTAATATTGTGGGAGTAATGAGCCGCAGAATATCGAATTTGAAAACCGTATTTATTTTTAATACCGGGAACAGAATTATGTCAAACGACAATACTCTGAACATTTATTTATGTTATAATAGTCTTCAAACCCACTTAAAATGCTGGTTGATACCTTCAGCCATTACAAAAAGAACAGGGGTGGCCACCCACTAAGTGGACTGAACGTTTGTGCCATCGGGATAGTGGAACATTTGACGATGTTTTATTGAGTAATGCGAGCTTTGTAATAAAAATTGTTCTCTAATTACAACTGTCTAGGGCTCATAGTTTTCGTGAAAAATGCACGCGAAGCTTTGGCTGAAGCGATAGAGTACCAGGAAAACATAGGCAATACTGTGTACATTGTGTTTGGAAGTGCTCAATTGCTCCATCCAAAATGGGTTGGAAAACATTACATACTAAATATATCGTACAGTAACTTGTAAGGGAGATATGCACCCTTACAAAGCGACGTTTTACCGAACAAAAATTAAATATAACAGACAGTAAGAAAGGTATTTGTGAACGATTACATTGATCGTAAGTATTTGCACAGTCACTATTGTGGTGTACAACTTCGAGAAAAACGAGGTGGTGGTACGGTCCTACCAATGTGTGTGTAACATGTAGGTATTTTGTATTGCTTTTCAAAGATGTAATACAAATGCATAATATGAGTCACCTTCGCGCAACATGTTCATGTGAACTATTGAGAAGAAACACATGTGAGGGTGCACTGTATTGCCTGCCAGGTATGCAACCCGCGTTGCAAAGGTGGTCGTACGACCATAATTTATCTTCTGATAGTTGTATTCCAAATGGGAAAAAAAACATTGATTAATTCTTAATGATTGTACATTGGGGTTATTTTTATTGGTTTTGTTTTTATTTTATTTTAGATTGCAACTGCACGAGAACGTGCCTTGCGATAATGCCTCATTTTCTTACAGTAACTGTTCAAAGTGACGACCACCTACTTCGCTACACAATTGACAGCGACGAACAATTGATTGCGTCACGCAATGCAACATGTGTGGGGTGTTGCGAATAGTAATACATGCATCAGAAATCCGGGCATGAAGTTCAGCTACTGTGTTGGTCGGGGTCTCGTATACTAATGTTTTCAGGTGACCCCATAGAAAGAAATCAGGTGGCGTCAGGTATGGGGACCGTGGTGGCCCCTTCACAGGTTCACCTCTGCCTATCCATTGCTCACCAAATGTGGTGGTAAGGTGACGACGAACTTCCAAACTGAAGTGTGCTGGAGCTCCGTCATGTTGGTACCACATACGCTGGCGTGATTGTAAATCCACATCCTCCAACAGACCTGGAAGTGTGTCCTCTAAAAACTGTCGATAAAGGCGGCCAGTCAAACGCGCTGGCAAAAAATAAGGGCCAATCAGGTTGTCGCCGACAATGCCGACCCAGACATTAACAGGAAATGTCACTTGATGGCGGTGTTCAACCATCGCATGTTGGTTGATGTCGTTCCTTACGTGACTGTTTCGACTTTTGTGAATGCCATCATGCGTAAAAGAAGCCTCGTCGGTCCAAAAAATGTTGCGAGAAAATCCAGGTTCGTTTGCGCATTGATGCAGAAACCAGCGAGCGAAATCGACTCGTGACTGAAAATCAGCTGGTTGTAATGCTTGCACCTTTTCGCGATGAAAAGGATGTAGTAGTTGTTCATGCAGAACCCTCAACACACTTTGGTGGCTTGCATGCATTGTGCGAGCAATTCCACGTGTGCTACTTGATGGCGAATCGGCGATGCATTCTAATACTTCCTCCTCAAAGTTGACTGTTCTAACATTCTGTCTCACGCCGGTGTCATACCTGTTCGCTGTAAGTGTTCCAGTCTCGCGTAACCATCGGTCCACAGACGATAACATTCGATGTCCTGGACAATGTCTGTGCATACAGACGCTGAGCTTCCCTCGCGGTACCTCCAGCAGCACCATACATGAGATGCATATCTGCCATTTCTTCATAATGTGTAACGTCTCTCCATGTTGCGCACCAACTGTGCAATGCCACCCTGGCACACCACGGTAGCGGTGCTAAGCGAACGATGCGCGCGCAACTGTGTCATATGACCAGCCTTGCAATGTAGGTTTAATACCTGGCGGGCAATAAAGTGCACCCTCACATGTGTTTCTTCTCAATGGTTCACATAAACATGTTGCGTGAAGGTGACTTGTATTATGCATTTGTATTACATCTTTAAAAAGCAATACAAAATACCTACATGTTACACACACACACACACACACACACACATTGGTAGGACAGTACCATCCCTTCGTTTTTCTCGAAGTTGTACACCACAATAGTGGCTGTGCAAATACTTACGATCAATGTAATCATTCACAATACCTTTCTCATTGTCTGTTAGATTTAATTTTTGTTCGGTAAAACGTCGCTTTGTAAGGGCGGATATCTCCCTTACAAGTTACTGTACGATATTTTTCGTATGTAATGTTTTCTTACCCATTTTGGATAGAGCAATTGAGCACTTCCATACACAATGTACGTAGGATTGCCTATGTTCTCCTGGTATTCTATCGCTTCAGCCAAAGCTTCGCGTGCATTTTTCACGAAAACTATGAGCCCTAGACAGTTGCAATAAGATGACTATTTTTATAACAAAGCTCGCATTATTCAATAAAACATCGTCAAAAGTTCCACTATCCCGATGGCACAAACGTTTAGTCCACTTAGAGGGTGGCCACCCCTGTTCTTTTAATAATGGCTGAAGGTATCAACCTACATTTGATGTGGGTTTGTAGACTATTATAACACAAATCAATGTTCGGAGTGTTGTCGTTTTACATAATTCTTTTTCCGATATTTAAAATAAATACGGTTTTCAAATTCGATATTCTGCGGCTCATTACTCCCACAATGTGTCCTGCATATGTCCTACTTTATTTTCCACAAGGAATCACCTCCCTGCGTTTGTACCTGTAGTTCAGGACTACCCAGTATATACATACTATTATATAAATTAATTTATTAAATATATAAATAAAGTTTTATTTATTAGAGTAAATTAGTGTAGTATACTTAAGAATTGCCGGAAATAAGCATCTAAGAAACTGAATTTCAACGAATTTATAAACAAGAATAATGCCCTATATTACTGAATGACAATTAACTACTTCTAATTATAATCATATCAGAAAAAAAAATATTATTGTATTTATTGGTTTCTTGGAAGATTTATTTCTCTCAAGGAGAGGGATTTTTAGACCAGTTGAAATCGTTTTGTTAGAACGACAAAGTCTACAGATGACGCGTTGTACGGCTTGTTTTATTAACAGATAATTCGTGCAATCTCACGCAGATTTGTTTTATTTTATAGAAATTAACATAATGCATAATGTTTTTCGCATATTTCTTTTTGTACTTGGTACATACATTCTGATTACTAGTTCACACAAAAACCAGTGTTTCTGTATATTAAAGTCGCAATGTGCAAAGCTTCGTTTCATAGGTAGGCCTGAAATCATTTTCAATCTATTTTGAAGTAGGATGGGGGTGCGCATGTCCCCTTGTGTCCCCCTCCTCCCCCCTCGAGGCTACACCTATGCTCGTTAACAATAATTCGTAAAGCTACCGTTAAATGGGTTTTTAAGTGGTTGAAATGGATATGAGTTATGCACGCGTTCTTTCAAGTTGTAAACTGCGTGAAATAGGATCGCAAATCATATTTATAATCCAGGAATATTATTGCTGCTTTCCAAACACAACCAGTGGTTTCGCCAAAAAAAAAAGTCACAATCCTCTGGCTGAATATTAGTTTCACTGTTTACTTTGCTCTGAACTGATCAACATTGCTACCCGTACGCCATGATTCTGCGTTAAACGTTACCATTAGTTTTATGTTAGGGCCACGATTTGGTCGCGAAAATATTTCTGCCACATTTTGTTTCAGTGTCTCACGTGCAGATCGGCAGCTCTGCTTCATGATGTGTCTTTGTTCAGACACGTTTTTCATCTGACTGCACCAATCAGAATAAGATTATTGTTGACTCCGTATGTCTGTAATTTGCCAAGGCAAGTGCGAGTAAAACCATCCAATAACAGACGTGCAGATGTGCACATAACGCATTGAAACAAAATTTTGCAATCGTTTCGCCATGAAATCGTTTCGCCATAAAATCGTTGCTCTAATAATAAGTGTGTGTGTACATATATATAAGCAGAGTAATGAAGAGTAACAATGTAAGGCACAGGACTACACGAAGTTTACGCTACTATGGACATGTGAGCTCAATGTTCGTACTATTATAACAATTAGACAACGGACAAATATTTATCTTACGTTCTGAACAACATATTATACCGCAACGCTGTCTTCTGGAGAACGTACCGAGATGAAATATATTAACACGAGAATATGGATGCTAAAGAAAACTGCCAGCTTTAATACCGCAATTGCAAAGTCAAACTTGGTTAGCACCATTGTTTGTCAGAATTATTTATCATATCAATGTAAAGTATTTACACGACGCAAGTATTCGTCTTGTACGAGGCCTTTCAAGCAACTATTGTGCAAGAATTTGAAAACAACGTCTTTGGAAAACAACTTAAACACTTATTTCGCAACAAGTTTTCTCCTAGCAACACCCCACTTTTTTGTTTTTACTTATCCTCCATTTTATTAGAAAAGTTAAAGAATTTAGTTTAAAGCAAACACTAACCTACTGAAAGTAATAGCATGTTACAGTAAATTTGTTAAATCCCTTAATATATTCTGTTTGAATAGTATAAATAAATGTGTAAATGAATAATAGGGCCGTGACTAAGCAATACTCCTTAAAGCACTCTTGAAACAATGATTTACTCCCATACCTACTGACGTTAAACATGCTGACAAGACTGGCATAAAACGACCAACAGAATTTCAGAAAGGAAACATTCTATCATCGATCTGAAACGAGATCCATCCTGCACGTGAAGTTATCACACATCAGCATCTCATATGCGTTTTACATGTATCCATACCTTAAATAGGCTCTAGTGAATACTCACTAATATACCAGTGGTTTTTTCAGATTCTGAACTAAGCAATTTAAACTAATTCGGTAAGTGGAAAACCATTTAAAAATTACTGAATACTTACCGATTCACTTTTGTAATGTTGGCGCTATAAATCGTAATTAGTGAATATTCACTAATAATTCAGTAGTTTTTCATAAATTAAAAAGTTTAAAATGTTGTTTCGAGAATCCAGGTCGACCACAGGAATATTACTGAATATTCACCATTTCTGGTTTATAGTGAGCGTCGTGTTGAGGAATACCGCACGAAAATTAGCCCAGCATTAAATTGAGTTAATTTGAATCAGCGTAGTCACAGATTGCTTTATTTTTTATAAATTTCTTAGCCGTGGCTATCTCTTTTCGTCTCTATAGAGGACAGGACAATGCAGACACGAACCCGTAGGGAATTTGTCAGGTGGAGTATCGCAAATGCGATGAGAGGTTTGCAGTTGGAAAACGCTAGCGGCACGTTCCTTGGAATACTTTACCGTTATTTTTTTTACGGCCTGCCATCAGTAATCCACCAGGCAACACAATTTATTTCATTACTGGCTTCGCCGGAACATCCCCTGCGGGAAAGCGACAGACTTGCGCCTCCAAAAACGATGATTTCATTAAGGCTAGAAGAATTGACGCGCAACGGAGCAAAAGCACGAGATTGGAAATTCAAATGAGCACCAAGGTTCAGCTTGTGGATCCGAATGGTAATAAAATCATAACAAAACGACGTGAAACAACAGAGGCTTCGAGTAAAAAAAAAAAGCCATTTCAGCGTCCGAGTCCGAATGATTGAATTGGCCATATTCCTGGAAATAAAGGATTTTATGGTTCATCCGTGGAACATATGTGCTACGTACAGAATCTCTACAAACAGAACACAGCGCTCCCACCGCCAATGTTCGTGACCTGACACAATCAATGACCAACGTTTCCATTATTCTTTTGTAACGCCATTCCATTATATTCAGCCCGTATTTCACGTTGTTTGTTGACATGTGAATCGGCAAAAGAAAGATAACACTACCACCAGAAGCAACGTTTATTGCTAATTAGAGTGACATGTCCTTATGATAAGACGGTATTTGTACGACACATACATTTTTTATACTAAATTTTACTAAAAAAATAACGCAAGTTAGTATACTTGTATTTCTACATGCCTAGTTGACCAACTATCAAGTCGACAGTTGACAACAATAAATGAAGTTCAATGTTAATTATGTATGAACGTATCATATTTCGTCAAGAATTCTTGAGATCGGCAAATATTGGTTCCGCCTACAGCATAACATATGAAGTTATCTGTAATATACTGAAAAGCAGACACATGTAATACATGTCAGAAACCCCAGAAGCATGTTTTACTTAGGCGGCTAATTGAAAATCTTCAATGAAAAAAATTATTTAAACGTTATCACACTATCAATTTTATATTGGGTTCTTTCAACTTGTTGATTAAATTTAATTGTTTTTATAAACAAAAACTTTTTATTGCAAATCTATTTCATGTAAAATGTTTTATCATTGGTCCAGTAAAATAGGGACTCGCCAGAACTGAATGATTGAATAAGCCTATATTTAATAGAAACTTAACAAATAGTTGCATTTCCTCCGATAAACTACCATCCCCAGCTATTGTTTACTGTAAATTATGCGCGAGTTTAATGGCATTCTCGAGGTGCTCTCGTTTATTACCCAGTCATCTTTCTGGCATTGCACCTAACTACATACTTATGTTTATACTTTCATTTTAAATGCTGCTATGAAATAAAAACTTTACCTGATTCATCTGTTCATTTGGTTTATTCAGATCGCAGTCTGCTCAGTGCTGTTGTTCAATTTCAAAATATCGTTACATGTATACATAATATTTAAATGGGAATCTGAAAGGCCCTTATGAACTTTTCCACAATTTAAAACCGCTTCAGATGTCGCGAGTTTAATTATAAGAATAATTTTATGTAACAGTTTGGGAAACAACATTTTTGAACATTTAAACCTCGATGAGAAGCAATATTCTTGTTGCTCATTTGAAATCTTTCCCACTAACGCATAATCCACGATGGCGTAGAATTTATGGTATTCCATAATGTTCATTGGTTTCGGTCAAAAAACCACTCGCTCAGAAACTTTAAGTGGGTTTTCGTGACCCATGGCTCCATTAGAAAAACTAACAATTGCAAATCGTAGGGAAAAAAATGCACGTCATGCGCAGTTTTATCGTAAGAGCAGATACTGTGCAAAAATGGGTAATCATAACTCATAACTTACAATTTATTGTTAGCAAGGCAGACATAATTGTTTACATGATCGTAAAAAAACAGTACGAAAGTAAAAACTATAGTAAAATGTAGGTTAAAAAGTAATTAAATCAGGTCATAGTACATTTAAAGAAACTGCACAAAATTATATATATATATATATATATATATATATATATATATATATATATACATAGAGGACAATATTAGCCTACGTGACGAACAAATGCTTCTTTTTTATGTGAGCAGAAAGGAGACCATTCAAAGCGTATTGACAAACAGATTGACATATTTCCCGGTGTATCGGACATTAATCACAGCTCGCTCGGTCGAGTTCTACGATCAGGTTGAGCTGGACCAAATTGCCAATACTTGAAAGCCATAAGTCGAATGATTACGTCCAAGTCTTGAACGAAGACGTTAATCACGTAGCCATCAAGTCGTCGAGACACGCCAAGCAATTTGTGGAAAACTACTTGATGAAGACCTGTATGTCTTTATAGTATATTTTTCTTCTTTTGGCATATTGAACTATTTCCTGGTTGACTTGTTATTTTTTCGGTGAATTTTGGTGCATGTCTGAAATGTCTTTACGGTGTGTATTCGGAGCTCTCGAAGCTAAGTCCAATAATTTATTTCCACAGTGTGTTGACATTCATAGGTGACTACTACACAATACGAACTGCACGAAAAAAATCGTATCGGTCGGTTCGCATTACGCAAAGTTATGTGAGGTAGTTTTGTTTAGCGTTGATTAAAAATCGATGTATCAATACGATCAAACTCTTAGGGTTATTTACTAGGCTTTGGCAGCAGTTCTGCAACTGTGTATGTATGTGTGTGTACATATGTATGTATGTATATATATATATATATATATATATATATATATAACAGGCTACACACATGCATACGCGCGTTTACTTTAATGAAAAAGCACACCTATGGGAAAACACTTATTTCTTACTCTTTCTTGAATTAATCTGCGAGCTGGCAGTTTGTTTAAAATTTTGTTGTGTATTGGTATACACATTTTACATAAAAAGAAGGAAACTGATTCGTGTCATTCAAAGTTAAATACAGAGCAGCACTTAACCCCAAGCGACAATACTTAGTGCAGTGTGCAGTAGTATTGAAGAAATCTTTGTAAGAATGCTACAGTGGTATTTTATGATCATTAATGGGCTTGTTGACACAGATCATTGCTTCAGTTTAGTTTAAAAAACGGTGTGTTGCGTGACGACCAAACCTACCACAAAAATAAAATCCCAGAAGAATTCAGTAGACTGCAATGACGAGACATGAACATTAACCTAGCCTTATTTTTTTATCAGACCGAGAAAACAAACCGCCAAATCAACCAATACGAAAGAGACACTGAATTTATAAGTAAAACAGTGAACAGCACACACACCGAAACAAGGAGACAACACAAGATCCAATTAACAAAAAAATGCCAACAGCAGAAAAAAAAAACGATTCTACGGCAACACACGTATCAGTCAAAGGAAAATGCTAAGTTTGGGGAGTTGAAGTCCATTCACGTTTCCAGACACAAATGATGCGAGACAGCGAGTAGTTCGTGTGTTTTCTGTTGCCGCAATTTTTTCGTTAGTTGGAACTTGTGTTGTCTCCTTGTTCTTTGTGCGTGCTGTCCACTGTCCTACTTGTAAAAATTTCGTCTCTCATTTGTACTACCTAGGTGCTTTGGCTGCCAGTTATGACGATCTGATGAAATAAAAATAAATGTTCCTGTCTCGGCGTTGCAGTTAACTAAATTCCTCTGGGATTCTATCAAATTAGTTATAATGAACACTAAAAGCGTCAGAAAACAGTGCGTGCTCTATTTTCAGACGACAATTTACAATATAAAGCATTAGCACAAAGCTAGCACGGTAATGTTAATAGGTGTTCGGGATAAAGTGAGCACTGAAGATTTAACCTATGAAAAGTTATCACTAGCCATTACTGCATATAATTCAATTTTTTACTATAGTTACCTTACTATTTGTATGGTTGGTAGCGAATTGCCGAATATAGCTCCGTGCATATTTTCTATTTAAATACAACATTGAAATAAAACTACTGAAATCGGCATTTTTGTGTTTTATATAGTTAATAAGCTTTTTTTTATTAAACTATATAAGTTCCTATCGACTGCACAATTTAATCATACACGCGCATACATTAAGTGACGTGTCCAGAGATGTTAGACATTTCCTGTCGTCAGAGATGTTAGACATTTCCTGTCGTTAGCCGTTACGTGCGGAAAAATACGAACTGGCTGAAAATAGAAATTCAGCACGGCTTTTTCGAGTGCTCACTTTATCGCGAACCATCTATAGTTAAAAATGTCTGTGCGAGTGTACTGAAATGAAGGTCACGAAACTCTTCTTCAGCCTTGCAATTTCAACACTTCTGCTGCATTATGTTGAAGTAGCCTCGAAGAAAGCTTGCTAATTTTCTTCTCTCATCACCGTGTCTTCTGTGTTCATATCCATTTCGATGCTCTCGTCATTAATTCGTCGTTGTTGTCCTCGTCCATTTTTGTGTCCATTTTTCATGCTTCTTTAATTATATTTTTTGTGTCGTCTTTCTAGATAGTACTACATTCCTTTCAGTACTGGCTTTCCTGGCGTGAGGTTTTCTGCATCTCGGCAACATTCGCTCGCAATTGCATATGTCAATATACCGGTTAAGTTTATAATACTAACCCATTGCAAGAATCGTTCGAAGATTACAACAGCTGGTTTTGTTGATCAATACCTATTAGTTTTTGGCTGCATTTACTTGAAGAATTGGTGGAAAATATTTTCTCATGACTAGGGAAAGGAAAAATATGAAATTTTTGGTGGCATGCATGTTAGAATCCATGCATACTCGAGCCAAGTCTGTTCGTTCATTGTCTGCTGCTCCAGTGAGTAGCAGCTAGTGGACATATGTCGGGGCTTGAGTTGACACAGGACAGTGCATTCTAACATGCAGATTATTGAGATCAGGTAAGTGGGGCTTACGTTTCTTTGACAGCGAGGTCATTAGAGACGGTGAGATCCAACTTGGTACAATGACAGGAGCTGGGAGAGGAGTCGGCCATGGCTTTTGTAAAGAAACCGTTCCAGAACTCGCTTGGAGCGATTTCGGGAAACCATATGGAAAACCGTTATCAGGATGGCTGGAGCCGGGGATCGAACCCGGGTCTTCCCGAATTCGAGTGCAGCGTGTTACCGTTGTGCCACATCGCTGGGTGCAGACTGTTGAAATCGGGAATTTTGTCTTTTCCTACGCGTGGCTTATTTCATTTTATTGCGAATGTCTGCTACAAGATCATATATTACAACACGTACCACCCAATCACTTCACGTTATAAACACCTCGTCACATCATGGAAAGCAATAACCATATGGCAAGTGTTACATTCTCCTCGCTTTCACACGCTGGTCAGCCCGGACCCTACTCTGCTTTATCGGTGCCAAGGTAGTTGGCGACAACCATGCCACGTGGAATGGCCCCGCTGTTTGCATGGAAATGGAGTCGGAATGAATATGGTGATTCGGAAACGATTTGCTGCCCGGATCCTGAAAGGCGTGAACAACGCGCGCAACTTTAAATTGCGGCCAATTCAACTCGAGCCGTGAGGATAGCCCTCCGGCCAGCGAGAGGTTTTCAAGGTAAAACACTCCGTGCCACAGTAAGTCTTCCACGCCTAGTTTTCTGGACCCCGATTAAATATCACTCTCTGCTACTTCTTTAAAATGACTCCTTCAAAACTGTAGGTCTACTGATAAGAACTGAAACAGTTATCTCAGTAACTAAAACAACCCAAAATGAAAACATGCTTAGTAAGAAAGAACCTGAACAATTCGCGTTTTCATTTGAGCCAAAACTAGAATTCAAACGACAGTCAAGCCGCGTCGCTTCAACAATCAATGTACTTGGCTTATTTGACACCTCATGAAGGACACAACCGTGAGGTATCATCACTGTATCAGCGAGCAGCCAAAGAGTAGTTCCTGTCTGATAGAGTACACAAATATTATTGCAGGTTAGCCTACAGGTCGATGAACCTTCCGAGTTTTTCCGGTCTCTACTGATAAGCTGCAATATAACTAGGGCCCGGTAATTTTCGCGAAAAGATTTTTGCCCCACTTTGTTTCAGTGCCTTACGTGCACGCCTGCAGTTAAACTTCATGGCTATTGACAAAGTTTTTTTGTGCAGAGTCGTTATTCATTTGACTGTGCCAATCAGTACACGGATAACTGTCACACATCACGTCTGTGATTTGCGGGTTTAACCTCCACACGCTGGGTGTTACGGCATCCAATCACTGACAACATAGCAGAGGTACAGGTGCGCACGTAAGGCACTGAAACAAAGTGCTGCAAAATTCTTTTCGCGAAAATTACCGGGCTCTAAATATAACGCAAATAAAATGAACTTTTTGAAAGCCTGTCTTCAGTCAGGCTGTCTCTCAGCACTTAATGTAAGTTAGCTACTGAGGTCTACACAGCTATGTAAAACCTTTTAGTTAAATATTACCTACAACAAAACCTAGCACACGTGTAAAAGAAGTGATCTCTAGAAAGTAAAATTTCGTTGTACAAATAATAAGAAATCAATAATTGTTTTAAGCTGCGCAGAATCATCGGCAGCTTTACTCGTCATCAAATTGCAGTATCTATGTGTTTACTTGTAAACATAACCTACTAGACGCGATCACTCTGTGGAATTCAGTGGAATTTTGAATTGTAGAGAAGGGCGATGTGCAGGCTAACGTTCATGCGTGTGTGTGTGTACATAAATACATTTAAGTGTGTATATGAATGAACATACGTATTTTTATTAATTTATACACATACATGATGTCCAGATACGGTCGTATTAGTACATCACACGAATCCTGGGCTTAACTGGAGGCAAAATGTCTGTGGATAAATGTTGTAGGGCATTACTTTAAAAGTTTTCAGTTTATTGTGAACCCATGTATACCCACCTGCCACAAATGAAAAAAAAAATAATACGACCTATGATAAACTTTCATTCATTAAAATCACAAAATTCTTGAAGTGTTACGGACTATGTATAAAATATTCTCTCAAAATTACATTCTCGACATTCTCTGCAGTCCTGAAGCCACCAAGTTTGTTTATTATTGGTAGAGACCGGAAAACTTCGTAAATTCAATTACCTATAGGCTATAATCAATTGTACTATGCATACTCAAGCCCCATCTATTCGTTCATTGTCTGTTGTTCCACTGAGTAGCAGCTAGTGGACAAATGGTCGGGGCTTGAGTATGCATAGGACAATGGATTCTAGCCTGCAGGTCATTGAATTCGCGAAATTTTCTAGTCTCTAATTATCGGTGTTAAATAACAAATATAATAATGATATTTAAAAAATAATTATTATTATTATAAGTTTTACTCTTAAGTTTTTCAATAAAAACCAAAATTTATATATAAGGCACTACTTAAGGCCAAGTTCGGTAGTTACACAATGATTTTGAAAATATTTTTAAAATAAATATAGGTAGAGGTACGCAAATTTCGCAAATATATTCCAGGTCAGGTTGAACGCCAAACATATATAATTCATAATCACGTGTGTGATTAGCTGGCGGCTGTCACGAAACGCATTTGAATACTGCAAGCCAGTAGTAAATAATGAAATAATTCATACAGCTATCGCTTGTAATGTTGTAAGCCAATGAATAATCGACTGTATCCAGAGCATGTACAGGACTGAACAATCTAGGCTACTGCCAGATGAATCCGCGAAGTTGACGTACCTATAAATATAGGTAATGTTTATATGGAAAAACCCTGCACTGTTTTGTTACACATACATCATGACTTGTACCACATATTTTGGTAGTGTTAACCTTATAGTGTTACAGATTTTTGCACACAAAATATTAGGCATTTTATTATAAAAATGCCTAAGACAAGTTAATAATTGTGAGCCTACATAGAACTGTACATTGTATGAGTACTCATGTTTTCAATTTTTTCAAAGCATTCCGTTAAAGAAATTAGTTTAGTTTTCATTTTTTTTTTCACCAATATGAAAACAATTCCCTAGCGTGGACTTTAGCTGTGTGTCCAGGTAGCACGTATTAAAACAAACCCAAATGTAAATAATTAACATTTTTGCCTCCGAGCATTCACAGCCACTCCACTTTCGCTGCGTCGAAAATAAGGCTTCATTTCAATATACTGACGGAAAGATACCGCACTTCCAGCTCGCCCCTTACAAAATGTTTTCATAAATTAAGAAGAGAGAATAAAGTAGGAGGAAAGTTGCCAGCTTCGCATTTCATTTTTTTATCTCTTACTCGGCCATATTTCAGGTGGCAAGCCTCGGGGAGGTGGGGCTGATATTGCCGCTGTGTGAAATGGAGCAATTTCGCTCCTTTCCCGTTCGTTTTGTTTTATTTAGGTCACAGCGAGTTTCCAACGCTCCTTTCAACTTAGATCTCAACTTTTGGCCAGCTCTCTTATCTCGGAGCATATGTTTCTTGCAGTTTCGAATTATATGTTCTGATCGCATAGAACAACTTTCTTTCACTGCAAAAATTTGAGGTAAATTTACTCTTTGCATAATGGGTTAAATACCTCTATATGCAAGGAAAATTACTCCACACATGTTAGGAAAGTTAAAAAAACGGTAATATAATATTTTTCGTTTCATATTGACACAAGACCTCTGCAGAAATTTTATATAACGCGCGGGCAAAACGACTAAGTCGTTTGTGTGGCGAATACACTACCGTGTGGGAATTTCTCAAATGTTCAGAAACCAGGTTTCCTACACAAGGTTGGGATATATTCCCATTCACTTGAGTAAAATTACCTGCCTGTTACTAAACCAATGGCTGTGTGTTATGTTTAATACATACTAGGTTATCTACTCGAGGAATACTGAGAAATAACTATCACAAATGATAATGTGCCTACAGTAAATAATAGCAAATTATTTAAATAACAGCAGAGAAATACTAACATAAAACTAAAACTTTTTTTTTCTAACCAGTCATCGTCAAATATGTTAAAATACGCGAGTGAGTGAGAGAGATTTTGGTCAGCGCTGAACATCTACGTCCTTAGTGTGGGCGCGGGGAGGGGGTGCATGAGGTATGGATAGAGGTACGTAAATTTCGCAGGTCAGGTTGAACGCCAATTATGTATACTTCATTGTCATGTCTGTGACTTGCTGGCGGCTGTTACGGAACGCATATGACTACTGCAAGGTAGTAGTAAATAAGGAAATAATGCGAAGTGCTATCGTTTGCTACCTGCTTGTACGGTTATAAGCCAATAGATAATCAATTGTGGCCAGTGGGTGTATAGGATTGACAAGTCTAGGCTGATTTTGTGTTGTCATTTCAACTAATTTTACACTCTTCTGCTCTAAAGGGCGTTCCAGAGAGAAAAATTATCGTAATTTTGTATGAAACAGTGTTAGTTTTTTAGACGTGACTTGGGTGTACATTATCCTCTTACAAGAAAAAAATTAGCACAGCCAGTTTTCCCATAATAGCACATCGAAATAAAAATCTGCATGTTTTTACTTCACACACTCCCCGAAAACCAATCAACATATTAAGCGAAAATATATTCACAGTGAAAGTAGGCTACATGTCACGGGCTAGGGCTTTAAGTATATAAAATCCCAATACAAAAAAAAATTGTATTTAAAAAATTCTAAATGTAGCAAAAATTTCAAAATTTTAGAAATAAAAAAAAAAATACAAAACATTGTTTGAAAGTGTTTTTATACACGTATAGCCCTAACCAGTGGCATGCACTTTCACTGTGAACTATTTCGTTTCATTATATAGATTGATTTTCGGGGGGTTTATGCACTAATTAAAAGCAAATTTAGACTTCGAAATGTGACTATGGGAAAATAGGCTGAGCTTATTTCTTTGAAAACGATAATGTACTCCCAAGTCTATAAAACTAACACTGTTTCATACAAATATAAAATTGCTATTTTTTTCCCCTCTGGAATGTCCTTAAGACCTCGTTAAAGAGACGCAAAACCCTTTAAACCTCACTTAATAATACATGTTGATGTGATGTTACATTGATATTAAATCACAGTTGACACGCATAAAAAACATTATGTAAATGCGTTCCAAAGTCTCCCCCACATGTCTAAAGTAAACTCCTGCATACGGCAGTTTTCTATGTGTCAATTATGTCTTATTTAAAGAGCGGCAAATGAATACAAAGAACAACAAGTATTTTATGTGTACCTGCACTGTTTAACACCAAACTGGACACGAAATAAGACGAAGGTTAAATTCGACCTACGGTCCAAAGTGATTTGGTACTGCGAGTCAGAAATCGCAAATAAAGTATTAAATACTGAACACTGAGTATTTGGATAAATCAAAAGAGACCGGGACATTTCTCTAATTCATTTGAGAATGCCTTAAATTTCAAACCCTTGTACACTTTAATTACTGTCGCCATTAGGTAATTCCCAAGAATGTGTGTACACAGGTATGTTGTGTTCAGCCAGAAGGTTGCTGAACCCACGAACCAACAAAAACCTTCAACTACCACCAAACCTGATTATTACATTGAAGTAATACCGTTTCCACTGTTATTTTCTACCGATTTCAATAACGCAGAAGTTTAATTGGATCTGAAATGCAGGACGAAATAAATCAAATACAGAAATTAAGCATTTAACGTCAAAAGAGTTATCTGAGTAACAGGTAGATATTTTGTTTTCTGACGAATC
Source organism: Medauroidea extradentata (assembly GCA_003012365.1). Taxonomy (NCBI): domain Eukaryota; kingdom Metazoa; phylum Arthropoda; class Insecta; order Phasmatodea; family Phasmatidae; genus Medauroidea; species Medauroidea extradentata. The sequence continues at coordinate 32,618 of PNEQ01056685.1, forward strand.
GCTGGTAAAAATTATTTTAAGTCACCGTCAACTAAATTACTTTTGACTTGATTTGACTTCATTTTCATCACAGGGAGAGGAAGAGAGAAACGGAGAGAGAGAGAGAGACGGGGGGGAGAGAGAGATATGGAGAGATATCAAAAGTGAATATGAAGCATTTATTAATAATATTCTATTTTTAAACGGAAAACGATGAGCTATGCGTTCTGCCCTACATTTGCTTCCTTTTTCCCTTTAATTTGTACAAAACTATCTGTATGTCTGCAACAGTCATTAGCCCCATTACGCTGCGATGTCCGGCAGCCATATTAAACTACGGCTGGACGAGCTAAAAAGGCGACCGCTTGCACACGACGTGGGGTTCAGTTCATCACTGGAGCAGAAATGTTAATAGTTACAAATAGCTTTTAGATGAACACGGGCGGGCATAAACTAACTTTTCCTTTTATCATAGACATGGGGCCGCAGCTGCCGTAGTGACAAGGACGCTTGCCTTCCGCACTGTGAAAAATAATTTGTTAATTTGCCACACCAGTGTAAATGAGTGTTAAGGAAGTAGGTATGGTACAAAAGTTTCCCCACGTATATATGGTAACGTTCCTACACATTTGAGGAAACCGCCAAGTGTATACTGACTGATGTTACCAGACTCGTATAGTAACAATAGTGAATGGATGCTCTACTTACTACCTTGCGGTGTCACTTGCGCGGGCACAAACTTTCGGGAGGACTCGGATTCGATCCCCGGCTTCGGCCAGCCTGATTTAGATTTGCCAGGGTTTCCAGATATCACACAGGCAGATGCTGGGGTGGTTCCTTAGTTTTTTTTTTTTTTTCAGACTGGTGCCAATTACTCAAATTATTTTAACCAAAAGCTTTGAAAAATGTTATGCAATGTGCAATCTTAAAAATAGTTTGGCTTACTTCACGACAAAAAAAGTGGTAGGCCCTACTTTGGGTGACGAAATCTAAAAAACCGTTCAGTACATTGCTACAAAAAATTCAGCTACAAATTATGACATAGCAT